>SCLG01000616.1:0-11686 GCA_004367875.1 Oikopleura albicans
TCGAGCTTTAGTTCTTGAAAAGCCTCAAACAAAGGCAACAATTGACCACTTGGATGGTCCACGGTGGTCATAGGGCAGTTTTTTGTCACAAACTGTTATCTGATAAACAAAAAAAAATAATGGATGATCATTTTCTAGTAGTTTTGAAAAAAAAACATTTTTTGGGTCATTTGGTCTAGCGACATAAATCAAAAAAGTTCTCGACGGATTATGATTATAACCATATGATTATAACAATTGAACCATTTTGACCGTAAATAAAATAAGTTTTAACTAAAATTTAAACTAAAAGCAGATAAACGGTGCACCTCGATCGAGCTGGGCAGCTTAACCGAGCTGTGCAGCTCAATAGGGCTTGGCAGCGCAGTCGAGCTCGAAAGGCGGGCTCTACAGCTCAATCGGGCTGGGCAGCTCAATCGAGCTCGACAGCCAGCTGTCGAAAATATTAAAATGAGCTGTGCTTGGCTGCTTTTCGGTCTCCGAAATTGAAATGAGCTGCGCTGTCGAGATCCAAAAAGTTAAGAACTGAGCTCGACTGCGCTAGGCTGCTCTATCAATATCAAAAAATTTAATGAGCTGCGCTCGGCTGCGCTGTCGAGGTTCAAAATTTTGATGAGCTATGCTCGCCTCGGCTGCCCAGTTCACTGCCTAGGGCAGTTCACTTGAACTGGGAAGGCCAGCTGGCTGTTGCCGACCCCTGGTTTAGCGTCTGAAATGTATCAGGATCAAACAATTGCCGGTTTAGAGCTAACCAATGTCAGGCCGAAATAAAAATGATCAACGTGAACCGAGCCGAGCCACTAAAAATTTTTCAACTATAGCGAGCCGAGCCAACACATTTTTGAACAAGAGCGAGCCGAGCCAACAAAATTTTAAACTAGAGCGAGCCGAGCCAAAAAAAATTTGACCTAGAGCGAGCCGAGCCGAGCCGAGCCAAAAANATCTATCATAAAAATTGAATGGTTAACGCTATCAATTAATTTTTTTTTGTATAACAAGTTTCAAACATTTTTGTTGCACAGATATATCCATACTCACCGGATATCCGCAAAGGGCAAAAGTGACCAATAGTGATATTTTTTTTGCTACGTAAATTCAAAATTTCTGAAACGCGGAATATAGGTTCGCATTTGTTTTCCGCTCATTTTGCCTAATCTGTTTTTTTAATTAATTTCTCTGTTACTTACAGATCGCAATGTATTGAAATTCTCATCAGTTTGCCATTTTCAAGAATATGACGGCAAATAAAGCAAAAAACGATTAGGCATATTTAGCCCATATCCTTTATCTCTTTATTAAATAATTAGAATTTCTAATAATTAGAAAGACCTTTCGGACGAAAAATATAATAATAAATACAAAAAAAAAATACGGTTTGTGATGTTGTTTTGTGAAATCATGAATGTTGGATTGAAAAATAAAATGAAAACAAAAAAAAACAAATCAAGCGATATGGAAAAAAATATCTAGAAATTTCTGACTGAAATTACGAATTTCTTATTGGGGAATTCAGCTGGTGGTGTAACCCCCTAAACATTTGAAAAATAAAAATTGTTTTTTTAATGCGTAAAATTCAAAAAAAAATATAATCGAAAAAAACTGCCGGTTAACGGAAACTGCCGGTTAACGGATACATGCGTGGGCGTTTTTACTGGAAAACTTTTGACCAAAAAACTGCCGGTTAACGGCAAATAGCGTAGGCGCGTTCGGTTAACGGGGGTTCGGTTAACGGCGCACCCTGTGTATGACAAACTAAAAAGATTGATAAACAATGCGAGAAAATTGGATAAACTGAATAAATTGAATAAAAATTATGCAAACACATCATATGCGGTCCATAATGCGGATTAAAAAATAATTGAACGGACAAAACTAAACAAACCTCAACTTGCACCTAAGTATTTTTTACTGTTTTGACAGATGTTTTTTTCAAGGAAGACAGAAATGAAAGTTCTCGTCATAATTGTACCCATAATTAAACCATAATAACGGAAATTTTTATATTTACTTTTGTTTTATTTCACGAACATGCCCAATGAGCTTTGCCAATATATTTTTGTTTATTTTTTTTCGTAAGAAAATAATTTTTAGACTTTGAGCGCATAAAAAATTTTGGGTTTGGTGCGCTATCTAAGCCCGTTTTAACTTTGGGACCATATTTTTTCTGTTACGATCGTGCTCATAATTTTTTTTATATTTTTTTCGTAAAAAAAAATTTTAACTGTGAACGCCTACCAATTTTTTCTGTTTCGTATTTTTCAGGTCGTTACGATCATGCTCAAAGATTTTTTTTATATTTTTTTCGTAAAAAATAATTTTTAGACTTTGAGCGCCTAACAATTTGTTTGAGTTCAGTGCGTGATCTAAGCCCGCTTTAACTTTAGGACCCTAATTTTTTCTGCTNGTCGCCACCCCCTAGGTGCACCATGGCAGCCAGATAAATCAAGGGTTTCAAGGCCTGAATCTGACTGCAAAATTTGGACTAGCTCCGAATTTTCGACTATAGTTTTGGCTAAACTCAGTTTTTTCAAATGAGTGTTTCCCGATATTATCGATTTTATGAATGGCTTGAAAATTTCGGGCGGTGAAGTTCGACATTTATTTGTGGAAATCGTCAAATCTTCAATTTTCATTTCGGCTCCGTTTGATTGAAAAAAATCACAAAAACCCATTTTGGCATCAATACTGGTGAGGTCGAGGACCTTGAGGCTTTTTTGGGTTGATAGGGAACCTAGGGCTGTGACAAGGTCACTATAATCAAAACGATCACAGCCCTGAAGGTCAAGAGTTTGAAGGTCATTTGAATGTCGTAAAAGAAATAGCAGGGCATCGACAGAGTTTGTGGCAGTGATAAAACTTCGGCGCAGACTTAAAAAGGTCAAATTAGGGAAACCAGGAAGGTCGATTTTTCCTTGCTGGGCATGTTCTAACTCCCGTGCGACGCCGCGTTCATTGATGACAATATTGGCCAGTTGAAGGAATTTTAACTTCGGCAATTTCAGTTTGACCAGCTCAATTTCCGCGCCCTCCATTGTACTGTTTCGCGAAGAATAATAAATGTCGAGATGGACTAAAGCATTTTATAATAAAAAACTGGGTTATTTTTACGGTCATGGTATAAAAACTGACTTGACCGTGAATGCATTTCACCGCGGAAATTTTGCAAAAGACCACAAATAGCAGCAATATGCTCTAGGAAACATTTTTGGAAAAACTTGAGAGATACGTTTTCTGCGAAAACAAAAAACACATTTGTGGCATTTTCGGCGAGATAAATAATAAGTAGATATGTTTGAACTAAAAAAAGTCAAAAAAGACATTATTTGACCAAAAATCTCTTGCTAAACTGACTGAAAATATAAAAAAATAGTCTTTTCAATTCAAGGTTTCTCAAGAAGATTTTCTCAAGAAGATTTTTCATCCAAGTTTAAAAATTTTATTGCTAAAACTGCCTCAACCTTTTACCGGTCAAAATTTCTGACCGTATATTGATTATTTGGTAGAAAATTCTTTTGAAATACGAGATCTTTACTTAAATTTTTTTTTTGATTTTGGTTTAACTGTCCTGCGCCACCGACATCCACTACCGTCGTGCGCCAGTAAGGCCATATTTGGCCTTACTTCCGTTCATCATTACAGCTAAACTACTGGGCCAATTTCAAAAATTCTAAAAAATTATTAAACTTTCATATGTCTGCTTAATTATTTATATTTATATATAAATCAAAATTTCAAACTAAAGGTGTTTTTTAAGCATTTAAAAAAATTGAGTTTATTGAGATATTTGTTGCCCTTAATCCTGTCGCCAAATAAAACATAACTAAAAATTTTTACAAAATACCGTGTGCCTGGACATTAAATGTCGTTTTTGTGCAAAGATTATTTTTTAAGGATACAAAAAATAGTTAAACCGAAAATATTATGTTCTACACGGACATCTTACATATTTCTGATATATACATATAAATAAGAAAACAAAAATTATACGAGCATGTAATCAAATTAACCTACAAACGGACTTGACCTAATGCACTTTGAAAAAACTTTGACTTGACCTTATAACCATTTGAAAAAAATAAAGTTCTAGGGACTGATATTGTACATGTTGATCGAGTTGTTTGCAAGATAGACAAGATAGACAAAAAATGGATACTTTTACTAACATTTTAACCCTATTTGGAATATTATTTTTGTCCATAAACGTATCAGTTTTATATTTGTTAATTTAACAGGACAGTGGCTACAAATATTTGAAAAAAGTTATTGCAAATGAATCTGCAAACTTTCTTCAACTACACTGGGTGCGCCGTTATGTTTCACCTGTCCCCGCTCGGGCCGTTATGTTTCACCTGAGAATATAATAAACATTTTTTTGTTCAAACTTCAATTATAGGCTATAATTTATACCAGTGCATAAAATCTAATACAATTATTACATTTTTTCTATAAAAATATACAATTTTAAGACCAAGTAACTCGTTAGATGATAATTAATAATAATTTATAATAATGATAATTGATAAAAACATGTTTTTTTTTCGCTATTTTTTCTCTGTTCTAAATCAATTTTTAATACTACGCACTGCGCCGTTATGTTTAAAAAAAAATTGTAACTTGCCATCGTGTATAGTCATCTGATCAAATACGTTTTTTTAAAAGTTTGTAACGATAGCGGCGCAATAGCACATTTTTTTTTCTAATTTTCACAGCAAAAGGAAACACCCTGAGTAACATTCCCACCGTTTTACGACCCCTTTGAACTAATATTTTAGTCCAAAACACCTAAAAACTACAATTAAGTAATTGTTACTTTAATAGCTCAGGGGTTACAAATACCATGCAATAATTATGGACAATAATTTTTGAAATAAATTTCAGCTACTGTATGAAATTTCAAGTTACCAGCATAGTGTTATCCCAAAAAAAGTCAATATTCTGATTACATAAATTTACAATATATGCTTGGTACTTTTCGTGCACTATAAGCCAGAGGGGTTAATGCAGAAAAAATACTTGATCATTAAAAAAACGTGATTTCGGTGCTCAAATCATAATCCGTTGGTCGTTTTACTTTGACGTTAACCGTTAACGAATAATACTGAATCAAAGTGGCGTAAGGCCAAATCTGGCCTTACTGGCGCAGGACAGTTAAAAAAGATTTGATAGATTTTAATAAATATAATTACCTAAATTAACCGCTGGAGAGAAGTCAATCGCACGAATTGGTCCGGAATCGTGAATTTTCAAATATGTGAGGGAGTTAAGAAGTAGTAAGTCTTTAACAGCTTTACATGGAAATCGAAATCCATTTGCAGTAAATGATGACAACTGTTGACAGTGAGCTTCGACAAATTGTTTCCAAAGAGTTAAATTTCCCATATTGCTTTTTTGGTTCAAAATCTGGTAGATTTTTAGTGAATTAGGCCCGAATTAAGAACAGCTATTTAAAAGGCTCATTAGAATTTTGACGGAAAAACGTTTTCTCCAGAAAACGTATTCTTCGAAAAGCCATTTTTGAATTTTCTTCAACAAACCTTTTCCCGAAAGACGTTTTCTCGGAAAAAAGACCGCGGTGCTTCAATTTTTGAACCTTTCCTAGTCAATATTTCAAAATGCTCCAACGAAAATTCTGAGCCAAGCAATAAATCAAATGACTTTGTAAGATGATGTTGAAAGTTAACGAATGAAAGATGACGTAAATACTTTAACTCCTCGGCCCCAAAAGATTCCAAATACGATTTCAATTTTTCAAAGTTTTTTCGCGTTTTTGATGTTTCGGTTTTGTGCATCAATTTTAGATGGGTTCGGAGATTTGGGTGGTCAGATGCTGAGTACCAGTGGCGACATACGGCACCTTAAATAATATGATAGAGTTGCTTAAGTCTTACAGGGGGTTGGTTATAAGGTCTAAAAAACTGACTTGACCTTATAACCAACCAGAAATGTTTTTCGACAATAAGATCTTTGTGCTGGGGAAAAGTTCAAAAAGACATGATTTTATAAAAAAATGAAAATGAAATGAAATAGAAAAAAAGTGTAAAAAGACATGATTTTAAAGATTTTTTTCCCAAAAAAAGCATGCTACTGAAAAAAACTCACATGAGTCATGACCTTAATGCCTGAAAAACTGACTTGACCTTAGTGCAAAAAAAACTGACTTGACATTATAACGGCACAAATGGCTCACCTTATAACCAACCCCCTGTATCTTGACAACAAATTTCCTAGAATAAAAAAATACAGTACCTAATTTATGGAGTTCTAGAAAATTTCCAGCATTGGCGACGGCACTTTGAAAGATTTTCTCCAAAACTGTGCGAGGCAAGTGTCCCCAATCGGGCCCATCATATTCGGGATCAATTTCAACGCCCAAATTATTCGGGGTTTGAATATCAGGTATAACTGAATATTTCCTGTTTTAACCACTAGTTGGAGTCAAATCAAGACTAACCAATTAACCTTCTTTTATTCGGTTTGTTTGTTTTTACGGGCGGTGGGGGTCGTTTTCGGACGGAATCTCTTTGTCGAGGAGTTTTTCGACTTTTATTCCGTTTTTCGTCATTTGGGGTTTCGAAGTCGGAATCATTTGAATCGTCAGATTTCCAGTGCCCTGATTGGCTAAGCCACATTCCACCTTTAACGCCAAACATCTAAAAGCCACAGATTCAAATTTCCATATTTTTCGGGAAAATTCGGCGAGACAGAAATAGGAGGGTGGTCGTAATGACACAAGCTGATTTGGGCGAATACAGAAAAAAGTCGAAAATAAAAAAAGAATAAATCTGATAAGTAGGGTGCCCGTAACTTTTCTTTCCATATTCAAAAAGTGCCCAAATCAAACAAATGGACATACTAGGGTATAGAGCTCGATCCACTAATGAAAAAACTTCATATCGAGGACCCCCGAATTTTAACTCCTAGGCGCCCAAAAACAGTTTTTTTCGTTTTTTTCAAAAATGAAGCCGACCATCTCGCTCATTTTTTGTCTAAACATCAAAACGTTCAATTTTAACGAAAAAGATTGTGTCGTCGCAAGGTGCCGGTTAAGTGACCTTACGGACGCGTCAGTGCACTAAAAATTCGTATAAAAAATGTGAAAAAGACATGATTTTTAGAAACTTTTATTACCACAAAGTTATAACTTATAACCTTTATAAGCATCCATATTTTTTGCACTTTTACCACAAGACCTTATAACCAACAATTTTACGCACTTTACCCAAAGACTTGATAATGTTAAATAACGTTTATTTATAACATGACTAAGTGGCATTGTCAATTATATTGTCAGTCAAAAAATAGTTTTTATCAATTTTTTACTACACCAATTGAAGGCAATAACAGTTAAATTAGACTTGAGTATAAATGGGCTTGTACTTGAGTTTCAGTGGCAGTAACTAATATCAAAGAAAAATACAATATCATTTACCATATACGGTATATCATATATATACCGTACATGATAAGTAGACGCGCTAGAGGTCGCCTGTCGGATGCGACGTTTTAATCGCCGTAATTAGCTCTCTAATGATGCGTTTTGCATCACATGCAAAAGGTCAACTTCCTTGACCGGTTCAATCGGGGTCACGGGAGGTTCATTTGAGGTCAGAGCAGAAATATTGAAATTTGTACTACTATTAATGTGTCTCTCAAATTTTTTGGACGGTAATCCATCAACTGTCATACAAATTGTAAAACTTTTGACTTTGTCGTAAGTCATTTAACTCCGCCCGTAGGTCACTTCTTCCTATTTCTTTCGCCGATATCTTTCTGGCCTGGGCGTCTTTTATTTTTTGTCGCCTGGCCTTTTCTCTTTTTATCTCGCTTGCTCTTTTTATTTCGCAAGCCTCGAGGATAAATGATTGTCGAAAATCAATTTGAAGCAATTGTTCGAATTCTTTCTGGTGGATTTCGCGTCGCCACCCCTTAGGTGCACCAAGGCAGCCAGATAAATCGAGGGTTTCAAGGCCTGAATCTGACTGCAAAATTTGGACTAGCTCCGAACTCTCCACTGTAGTTTTAGCTAAACTCAATTTTTTCAAATGAATGTTTCCCGATATTATCGATTTTATGAATGACTTGAAAAGTTCGGGCGGCGAAGTTCGACATTTATTTGTGGAAATCGTCAAATCTTCAATTTTCATTTCGGCACCGTTTGATTGAAAAAAATCACAAAAGCCCATTTTGGCATCAATACCGGTGAGGTCGAGGACCCTGAGGCTTTTTTGAGTTGATAGGGGACCTAGGGCTGTGACAAGGTCACTATAATTAAAGCGATCACAGCCCTCAAGGTCAAGAGTTTGAAGGTCATTTGCATGTCGTAAAAGAAAGAGCAGGGCATCGACAGAGTTTGTGGCAGTGATAAAACTTCGGCGCAAACTTAAAAAGGTCAAATTAGGGAATCCGGGAAGGTCGATTTTTCCTTGCTGGGCGTGTTCTAACTCCCGTGCGACGCCGAGTTCATTGATGACAATATTGGCCAGTTGAAGGAATTTTAACTTCGGCAATTTCAGTTTGACCAGCTCAATTTCGGCGCCCATTGTTCTGTTTCGAGAAGAATAATAAAGATCGAGATGAACTATGGTTAATTTTTTAAATAAAGAGGAAGAAATCGGGGTTTGAAATTGGAATTCCAATTTTGGATTAAATCGAAAGAAAAACATACCTAAATTAACCGCTGGAGAGAAATCAACCGACCGAATTGGTCCGGAGTCGTGTATTTTCAAATGTGTGAGGGAGTTAAGAAGTAGTAACTCTTTAACAGCTTTGCACGGAAATCGAAATTCATTTGCAGTAAATGATGACAGCTGGTGACAGTGAGATTCCATAAATTGTTGCCAAAGAGTTAAATTTGTCATAGAACTTGTGTGGTTCAAAATCTTGTCGATTTTCCAGCAAAAACCACCTAACCATGTGAGATAACACTTTTTTTTCGAAAAAAGGTGTTACTTCAAATGCAAATTGTTATCTCAAATGTAAACTCTTATCCCAAATGGGTAGTGCGTAGGTTAAAACCCTGGAAAACTTGACAAAAACGTTTATCTTTCCGAGAAAACGTTTATCAGGGAAAATTCACAAATTGGTTTTTCAAGAATTGTTTTTTCCCAGAAAAAGTCTTTCAGGGAAAATCCAAAATAAGCGTCGTGATTCCGTTTCGCATTTGAAGAGCAGCTTCTTCTTTAATTACCATTTGTGGTTTTTCCGGGACAATCCTTTTGTGGTTTATCCGGGAAAAAATTTTTCAAAGAAAACGTCTTTCAAGGAAAACCTTTCTCCGAGAAAGAGGTTTATCAAGGAAAACGTTTTCTCGGATAAACGTTTTTTTGGAAAAACCGCGTTGTCGGAAAAGTTGAAAGATAAGGGGGTGAAAGATAGCGGCGGACCTGATGTGACCTATATTTACGCATAACGTATACCAAGCAATAACAAGCATTTAAAATTTACATGGAAGCTACAATGTCCCTTGGGAGTTTTTTTTTTCAGGACTGATAAAAAATGTAATAAATGTCGAAAAAAAAGTGTTATCTCAATTGCAAACTGTTATCTCAAATGGGTAGTGCGTAGGCGGAAATACTGGGGAAAATACAAAAAAGGGCGAGCAAAGTGTTATTTCACATGCAAACTGTTTTCCCAAATGGTGTTATCTCACTTGGTTAGGTGGTGTATTTAGAATTATAAATATAATATTACGTTTTTAATTTATAACTCCTGTACCGGGAAGTGAGCCGTTATGTTTCACCCCATCATGTTGCATTTTTTCCTCCCGTTATCTTTCACTTAAAAAATTTCTTGAGCTTTCAAAAAATAGTAGGAAGAATAATAGCACACCCCGTGTATTGTGCTTGATGAAGTCTTGATGACATAGTAAATGTATGCCCGATTATATACAAATGGCCAGCAAAAAAAAATCAGAAGTCATATTGGAAAACTTCTAAATCTACCGAACCAAATCTAGGAACCTACGGGCAGTTATCTTTCAATTTCTTTGAACTTCGGTAAATTATGGGCGAATCGCCTACGCACTACTTTCAATTTTTTTTTCATGTTGGTTTTGAAATATAACGACTCGCCGATCGCAGCTGGTATATTAATCCCACCGGGTGTATTAACTCTCAGGGGAAAGGAGTTTTTGGGAACCCGTAGGGGGAAAATGTGTGTAAATAAACACGCACTTAAAAAATTCACAATAATTCGCAATACATGTAATTCAAAAAAACTGGTAAAGCCAAGTTGTAGAGCTCGTCAAACTACGTCTATCTGATTATTCAGAAATTGATTTGGGACACCAGGNACTCCTAGAGGGCTGTTTGAAATCTTCAACCTACGCAAAAAATAACACCGCCAATCGAATTTTCTCGAAAAGTTGAGGGGGGGTCACCAATACCCGTTTTGCCCTACGGGCCTCCATATGCCTTAAATCGACGAAAAAAGCAAGTTGCGTGTCTATTTACACGCACTTCCCCCTGGGAGTTAAGTTTCCGTTCATTAGGTTTTACGGAAAAAATGATATTCAGCGAGGAACTTACTCTTCGAAAAACAGTGGTGCCTAAAAAAATTGAAGTTATGAACCTTTCCTTGTCAATATTTCCAAATGATCCAACGAAAATACATGTAGTGAATCGAGCAGCAAATCAAATGACTTTGAAAGATGATGATCAAAGTTGACAAATGAAAGATGGCGTAAAAACTTTAACTCCTTGGAACCAAAAGATTCCAAATACGTTTTTAGTTTTTCAAAGTTTTTTTGATTTTTTGATCGCGTTTCAGGTGTGTGCGTCAATTTTAGATGGGTTCGGAGATTTGGGTGGTCAGATGCTGAGTACCAGTGGCGGCAGACTGCACCTAAAATAATAAAATACACAATTTTCTACTAAACGAAAATATAGAATAAACTCGAACATTTGTTAGATTAACGTAAATTTGCTGGAACTATTCTGTACTGTTTTCTCTTTTCAAAAATCTCGATCCGTCTGGCTATTATTAACGGTGAAAGTCGATTTGGTAGTGCACTACCTGATCGGTTAGACGAAGTTAAGGAGAGGACAAAGGAGTTTACAACTTTGTCTTGTCAGAAAATGTGCTCTAGTGGCTCTAATTTTCGACGAATTTCTATCGATTTTTTTTAAGTTATAGACCAAGATCCAGTTAATACATGGATTTCATTTATTGACTGACCCCTCCCCCACAGAGCTTTTAACTTAGCAAAAACCGGTTTTTAACCGGTAAAATTTTCTTCATCCAAAAAAACGTACAAACACATGATTTTTAAGATTTTTTCCTAAAAAGCATGCTACTCAAAAAAATTGACTTGGCCTTAGAGCCTGAAAAAGCTGACTTGACCTTAGAGCCTGAAAAAACTGACTTGACCTTAGTGCAAAAAAACTGACTTGACCCTATAACGGCACAAATGGCTGACCTTATAACCACCCCCTGTACACGAAAGCGGCCGTCTCTATGTTAAATATATTTTAGCATAATTTCATTCAATTTATTCAGCAAGAAATATTTATACTATATTTCGCGAAAAAACAACAACAAATATTCAAGGGCGTCTGGTTATAAAGTCATACCGGAAAAAAACTGTCTTGACCTTATAACCATCTGAATTTTTTTTCCTCCCTAATACCTTAAGGGATTTACCTAAAGTTCCGAGGAAAAGTAAAAAAAAAACATGATTTTATAGAAA
>SCLG01000616.1:14021-26176 GCA_004367875.1 Oikopleura albicans
TGTACAATAGTGCAAATTTGAGAACGACCTTCATATGTGGGTATGGACTCGTACTGATCCTCCAATTCTTCGTCATCAAAATCGCCCATTCTGTCCGGTGATAAATCCCGCGAGTTAGACCGCCGCCCACGCTCCTGCTTAACCTGCTCATCCTTAATAACGATTTGGGTTTCCTCGATGTCGTCGTTTTCCGGTTCATCAGAAGCCTTTTTAGGGTGAATTTAAGCGAAAATAGCAAAATGCACTCAATCAACTAACCCCTAACCAGTTATCGTAACAAATTTTGTACTAAAAAGTATTGTCGGCAGGTCCTTCAACAAGTGAAGATCAAAAATAAACCAATTAAGCCATTTTAATACGAATTTGTCCCAAATTAACCCCATGAAGGGCGCTAATCTCATAACGGCCGTTTTTTTTCGAGAACCGAGAAATGCGAGTAAGGACTGTATATAAAAATAAAAACTCGCGTGTTACACCTATTCCTTCTCACCCATTGGTGCATCAAGCAACATACGAATTTCTTCAACTGGGGTTCGAATGCGCAAATCACGATCAGAAATGGTACGAAGAAATTCATCCACACGGTATGGCATGTAAATCATCGCGTCAATATATAAACACTTTACATGAGGCAGCTGGTCGGTCGCACGGTAGAAAATATTTTCGTAGCTTTTTTCGTTGTCCATACGTTTTTCAAAGCTTAAATAAAGCCGCCAAAGCTGGAATTGGATATAAACAAATAATCTTACACCGAGTCTACAGGAATGTCTCCAAATTCTATAAAAATTTTAGATGGGGGTTAGTTATAAGGTCAAGGTCTAAAAAACCTTTGCAAACAATATATTTTATTTTCCTACTATAGGGGGGTCGCCAAATAAGGGTCGCCTTCACCAAATAAGTAGCGCCAAATAAGAGTAGTTTTTTTTCGAAAACATATTATTGCTCCAAATAAGGGTCGCTGATTTTACCATTGTTTCCCATGAACTTTTTCTATTAGTTTTTGATCCGCTTGTGGATATTATTAATTAAAATTGTAATTAACTAACATTTAATCTTTACATTGATAAAATCAAATTCATTGTGTATATAACACACAAAAATCATAATTACGTAAAAAAAAACACTAAAATAGCCTAGTTATGGATTCGCCAAATAAGGGTCGGGTTGCCATATAAGAGTCGGTTTTTGAAAACCGACCCTTATTTGGCCACCCCCTGTAGTATATATCCAAATATACCTATGATTTTTATAAAATCAAGGGACATTCCCGCAGTCCTTGTTACCGATTTAAAATGTTAAAAGACTGGCGGGGCCTTACAGCGGCACAAATGTCAGACCTTACAACCAGTACGCCATGTATTATTAGTGTGAGTTTAAATCCGAATCAAAACACAGCGCGGAAATTTAATAACAGCGGCGTCAAATTTTCGACGAATTCTTTGATGAAGGCCAGTTGTGATTGTATCCGATTTTCGACCATCTGCTCCTCGAATCGACGAAATTCGAGATTCTCGACTCAAATCGTACAAAATGGAGAAAAGGCGTCTCATTAGGGACGAGTCGGCCTGGGACAAATTATCGGATGGCTGGTGAATTCCGACTTTTTGAGATTCAACTTTCATCCAAGAAAAAAGAAAATGGGGCGACGACGGAAAGTCTTCTAACGCTGCTTAAATTAGGGTTGAAAATTGGTATTTAAGGTCCCTATAATGACGAACAGTAATTTTCCCACAATTAAAAGGACGATAAGTTTTTTTTCTTTATAAACACCTGAAAATATATTCATACACCCCCAGCGCCGTTATCTTAAAAATCCGCACGATAACGGAGCGAACCGGGAAATCTGCAAGATAACAGCGCAGTGCTTAACACATAAAGATAGGGATTCCTGGAAAAATGGTCGAAAAAATCTGCAAGATAACGGAGCCAACGGGAAAATTTGCAAGATAACGGGTGACAAGATAACACCGCAGGGGGTGTAGTTAAAACCTTTATTTTATTCAACTGAAGCAAAATTCAAAAAGACATGATTTGACAAAAAAGTTTTAAAAGACATGCTTTAAAAAATGTTCAAAAACATGATTTTATAAAAAAAATTTAGCTCTAGTACCTAACAACGGACAAAAATCATTTCGTTTTAACTTTAAATATGTTTTCATTTAAGAATATTTTCAACCTTTGCTGAAATAATCTGCCTAAATTGTATCAAATTTCCCGAAGCGTCTCCATTTACCAGTCCATGATTAACGAACAACTTCTTCCGGAATAAATGTAGCGAGTGCAGGTCCTTACGCCTCCGACGGATTGATAGTGAATCTTACCAGTTTTTTAGAGTTCCCAAAAAATACGTGTGGTCAAGACTTGAAATAAATGTAAATTTTTAGTGGGATTTTTTTAATGCATTTAAACCCATGGGTGGGGTAAAATTCAAAAGTTAAAATCCTACGAAAAACTTCTTTGAAAAACTTTTTCTCCTAAAGACCGGGGTTGCATCAAATGGGTCTAACTTGGTCAAAATAAATGTCTAATTATAATTTTCAAAAAAAAAATCGTGGGTTTTTTTCGTTTGATATATACATTGGATTCGCCGTTAACCGGCCACTAATTTTTTCAACTGGCCGGTTAGCGGGTTTCTCGACGGTTTTTTGGCCGGTTAACGGGTGGCTGGTTAAGGGGGTTAATGTTGTTGAGTAAATTCTATAATGGGACAATTGTAATTTTCCTTATTTTGTAGAAAAAATTCTAGATTGATTTTGTTTTTCTTGTTTTCATTTCTTTTTCAATCCAACATTAACCGCTTCAACTAAACTAGATAATTTGCGTATTTTTATAACAATTGTAATTATAATTATATTTTATGTCCGAGAGATCCTATTATGAGATAAGAGATACGAAATACATTCTCCTAATCGCGTTTTGCGTTATTTGTCATCATATTCTTGAAAATCGCTAATAGATGAGACTTGCAAGACATTTCGATCTGTAAGTAAGAGAGAAAATAATTAATTAAAAAAGTGGGTCAGGAGAAATGTGCGGTTAACTAATGCGAACCGATATTCCGCGTTTCAGAAATTTTGGATTCACGTAGAAAAAGTTATAACGCTTTAGGTCACTTTTGCCTGTTGCGGATATCCGGTGTGTACGCATATATATTAGGGCACAATTTGGGCACTCATGGAACAGAAAATGTTTGAATTTAATTACACCNAAAAAACTACCTATAACGGAATCGTCATAATCGGTGATATTAGGTGCGAGTGCGGTTTTCATAAGGTCGAGTCCTTTTTTGACGGTTTCGATTGCACTAGTGTAGTCGTTAATCATCATTTCGAAACAAGCCAAAACAATGACCACATTATAAAATGCCGAATTCGACCAGGACCAACCATAATACGAAAATATCTCATGGCGGTACGTTTGGGATGTTTTGGCTAAAAAATATAAACACGGTTTAATTCAGTTGTTATAAAGTCAAGGTCAAAAATCGATAGCATGGCCTTAAATCGAGTTCTTAAAAGACTTTAAATAAATAGGAAAATTGATTTTTAAAACCTACAGGGGTGGTTATAAGGTCAAGTTAAAAAAAAACTCGCACAGCAAAACTCACTTGACCTGATAAACCACTACTATATGAGTTTTTCAATTTTATTTTTACCCACTAAAATATTGTTTATAAAAAATCAAAAGACATGAATTTACCTTAAATCTACGGTGATATCGCTGACCCCCTTAGGGGTGGGGCCATTATTTTCTTCAAAAATACATAATTATTGCAAAAAGACCTCACGACCTGATAAAAGTAAAATCTAAGACCTTATAGTATACTATATATGCGTTTAATCGTTAAAACAAACCTAAATGATCAATCAACTCCGATCGAATTCTTAGCACGTCAATTTTTTCGAATTCGTTGGAAAAACTCGGCGGTTCCTTTTTGAGGAATATAGTGCCACAAAGTGACACAAATAGCGTTTGAAGTTCGGGAAATTCTTTTGGCGTCGATTTGAATAAAATGGCCTCGGACAAATCGGCAAGCACATAGAACAGCGCCGACATAGCTTTGGCTTCTTCCGCTTTTGATTTCAACGAATGCGCCAGTGCCAAACACTAAATATTTGATTTCATTTATGACAGAGTTACGAAATACACCCCTGCGCTGTTATATTGTCACTCGTTATCTTGCAAATGTCCCCGTTCGCTCCGTTTTCTTGCAGACTTTTTTCATGCGATAGTTGCAAGATAACAGCGCAGGGGGTGTACGCGAAAAAAACCAGAAAAGTGTTGTATCAAGACCACCAGATGGCAGACGTGGAGCGCCAAAAAACTGACTGGAATTCACAGCGTCTTTTTTTATGTTTTCGGCCAAAAAATGAGATTTTTGATGAAAATATACCGAAGTTCAAAAAGTCGATTTTACTCCCAAAAAGGCACAAATGTCAGACCTTATTCTTTACAGACCTTGTTGGGTAAAAAATATAAGGTCAGGGTCTGAAAACCTGACGTGACCTTAAATGCATTTTGAAAACCTGAGTTGGCTTACCTTATAACCAAGAATGCCTGTTCCTTATGTGACCGTGCTGGCTATAACTTACACGGTTGAGCTTGGGTAAAAACTACACGGGGGTCTGGTTAGAAGGTCAACCAAAAAAACTGACTTGACCTTAATGCACTTTTAAAACGCTGACTTGACCTTATAGCCATTAAAATGTCTAAAAAGACATGATTTCTTAGGAAAACAACTGACTTGACCTTATAACCAGACCCCCTGTAGTACAGGGCCTGTGCCGTAAAAAATATAAGACCTTTTTTTGGATTTCACCTGAAAAAAGTTCAAAAAGACATGATTTCATCCAAAAATAGCCTTATAACGGACAACATCCACCGTCTGTGACATTTACTATGTTGAAAATAAATTGTACCTGTGAGTATATTTCCTTCGTGGTATTCAGAACACCATTTGCTTCGATCTCAAACTTTGCAAATTGACACCACGGTATAACATTTCCGCGTAATTCGGGTTTCTTCAAAATTTGCTTTGCATATTTTTTGCCCTCCTTATATTCTTTATGCGATTTATCAAATTTAACGCCACCGGTTTTTAACTGGTTGGCGCGCATCGTCACATAGTAAATCACATTGGTCCCAAATGAGAGTTTTGCGTCGATATCATTCATAGCACCGGTGGATTCGGCTTTGTCGAAAATTTGCTGCATAAGGCGGAGGACGAATTGATGGTTGAGTTTGGGCAGTGCGGCTTTAAGGGGGTCACATGATATGAAAAATCATGGTAAATGTGTGTAAATCATAGTACAAAATGATTGGTCAAGGTAAGAGCCCAAGGTAAGAGCCTAAATTTGTTTCTAAAGAACTTTAGTCCTTAATGTCTCATTAACTCCCTCTAACCGATGCGCACGCCTTGTTTATCGAATATGAGTCTGAAGATAGTAACGAATTTTAATAAAATAAAAACAAATCTACTAAAAAAAAATAAACTGCTATTTATGTATGTTTTAATTTAATTCTTACTTATCAAAAACAATTTTTACAGAGAAAAGTTAAAAATCGCCGAAAACGATTTTCTAATAAAATCGCCAATATATGCGCGCACCAATGGAATTTGGCACTTGTGGACCAAAGTATGATCAAATGTTACTCTTAATAATTGAAATGACTGTTATTCAATTTGTTTATCCATTTTTTAATTTTTATTACAGTCCATACTCCCATTGAAGAAGCTTCTATTAGGGTCATTTTTTCGCAAGAGTATTTCAAAACCGTCCAAAGTTGAGCACTTTTGAGTAGTGCTCTAATGGGGGTAGGGACTGTAATGAAAATTCAATTGCATTTCGTTGGAACATTCATATTTTGTTATCATTTGTGAAAACAAAGTGTCCGCTTAGATGTACTACTAAAGACAAAACAAACAAATTTTTGTCCCATTTTCGTAAAAATGGATAATCCAGATTGCTTTTAATCCAGATTTCTCAAAAATTAGAAAAACAAAAATAGTTGAAAACACGTCCAAAACAAGGAGTTTTTTTTTGGTAGATTTTTGTCTCTCTCGTCAAGAAATTTTGTTCATTTAGCTGTAACAGAGGACAAAAGTAAAAAAATTAAGATTTTTTATCAAAACTGGTGCGTTTCATGTCGAATTTTCTACTAAACTAAAATATATAATAAACTCGAACATTTGTTATATTTACACAGATTTGCTGGAAAAATTCTGTACTATTTTCCGTTTTCACAAATCTCGATCCGTTTGGCTGTTATTAACGATGAAAGTCTATTAGGCAGAATCCTGCCTGATCGGTTAGACGGAGTTAAGGAGTAAACTCGTTAATCATGAGTCATTAGGGAGTCAACGTTTAAGCAGCGGTTTACCTTAAAATAATTTTGTTAAGTTAACTGGACAGGGCGGTTGGTAAAATAATTGGAAACCTCGATGCGCTTAGGTTCAAAAAGTGGTAGGATAACTCGTCAACTGGTGTACTTTTAAACATATTTATCTATGTTTCCAGATTCTGGAATCCAGAAACTACATTTTCACCATTATGCCACCCCCTATTCGACGATCGACGTCGTAGGTTTGTCCAGCAGCGGGCGGAAGAACATCAGAAAAATCGATGTTTGATAATGATTTTAAAGCTTCGACAATATTTGCGGGCTTTGCCTCGATAGGACTTTCGAAGGTTATTTGGCCGGTCGAGACCAGTGAATTGCGGAAAAATTCCTCTTAAAAATCATATCAATTTTATGTTAATTCCAAAACGTAGAACTCCGAAAATGTGTGAATTCGCTAAAATGCTCTCTAGCGCCAAAACTTGTCCCCTTTTTCATTTTTTTTTATTCACCAACGCCATCTACGCATCAAACTGCAATTTATATGTGAGTTTTAGAAAATTTTATGTTTTCCGTCGAGAAAAATTTCTCTTTTTTTCAGGTTTCTCCATTTTCAGTATCTGCCAATTAGGGTGCCCAGTGGGCACTGCCTACGGTCGGGGAGTTGGAGACTACCACAAAGAATATTAAAAATCCGAAAACTTGTTAGGTCCAAATAATGCATTTGGGCACGTTTTAAAAATGATTGATTTCTCCGTGGGCACCCTACCGATATTGATAATTGTCAAAAATGGTTTCATTAATGTATTTTTATTTTATTTTTAAAATATTCAAAATTGTTACCTGATTGGAGATCTCCCGGCGTTCGGTCATTAAGAGTTGGTGCGCCCAAATATTTGAGAAAACCGAATAAAAGTCTAATACACAATTGATCGTCCGGAAGGCAAAATAAAAGATTTCGAATTTCGGAAAATTTCACGCGTCGTTCGGCGTCAAGAAGGTCATCGTCGGCCTCAAGTGACCTCTGTGGAAGCCACTGAACTTTGTCACGATGGACCTCAATTCGGGCCCAGCTCAAACCCGCCGCTTCATCACTAAAAATGTAATTAAATTTTTTTTATTATTATTGAAATTATATACACCACCTGCGCCCTTATCGGGCCACCCTTTATCGGGTCAAAACCCGTTATCGGGCCAAAATTCTTCCTCAAAATGTTGACCCGATAACGGCGCAGGTGGTGTAGTTGCATTTGATCTACTCATAATTTCAACCAAAAAATCGATTTTTTTTTATTAATTTGCAGAAACCCAATAAATTGAGAAAAGAGTAAACCTAATTCTAAAATTCTAAAATGAACTTTTTGTAAAAGGTTTTCCCGGAAAAAAATTTATTAAAAAAAATTCCAAAACGAATTGGAGTTTATTTTTTCGAAAACGAATTTAAAAACATTTCCAGAAAGTAAATTTTCCAAACAAATCTCTCGAAAAAAATAATCCAATTTTACAAATTAAAAAAAAATTTTACAAATTAAAAAATAATTGGAGGGAACTTTCCAATAACTGATTGAGAATAACTCAAAAATAGAAATTATTTTTTTCAACTCTCAAAATTTTAATTTTTTTTTTATAAAATTTGACCTTTTTGTCAAAATATTTTTTACTTTTTTTTAATTTGTCAAGTTGTATCTTATTCTGAATATGACTTAAATGTCAGAAACCTAATTTTACATTTGTAAAACCTTTCGGTTTTTCGAAAAACTACCTGTCGACAAGCGCTAATTCTGCCTCGTCAAGAGTATCTTCGCTTTTTTCGCGACATCTTTGAACTCCTTGAAGTTTAAACCATTCTGCCCAACTAACATGACCCTCCTCGCCACAACGCGGCACATTTGACTCCCAGTAATGTTCCATAGCTTTTAACTTATTTTCACGATTTCGCATTCTCAGTGGCATCGGACAGAAAAAGTTTAGCTCGATCATGGCTTTGGACAATGATGAAAAAAGACAGAAATTATGGCTGATTATTAATACTCATTATTATTACAGATACTAAGGTCCAGTGGCATTTGATAAAGACCTTATGATAAGGTCTTTTGGTCTTTTGAACAAATTAAAGTCTTGAGAAAAACCTACAGGGGTCGGTTATAAGGTCAAGGTCTAAAAAACTGTCTTTATCTTAATGCTTATAAATTCCAGTGGGACCCCCAACCCTAAAAAATAACGTAAAAAGACATGATTTCAAAGATTTTTTTTCCCAAAACACATACTTCAAAAAAAAAATTGACTTGACCTTAGTGCAAAAAGATGACTTGGCCTTATAACGGTCACACCATGTGACCTTATAACCAGACCCCCCTGTATTTGTTCTTTTTTCAAATTTTTTACTTTTATTTACGTAAATACTACGTAGGCGTACTGAAATAGTGTCAAAAAACGTAATTGAATTCTAGAAAAGATATACAAAAGTAGTACTAATATTCTAGATAAACGATAAAAATTTGATCATTTCCTTGATAGATGGCCGTTGTCCGCTCGGTATGTCCCCTTGCGGACAATTGTCCGGCCTCGAGATGGTCGAGATTAACAACCATTTCTTCCTCCAGATTTTCGGGTGGAGTCGTTGCGTAACTTCCTTCCGAAATGGCACCAAGTGTTTCAAACTGCTTTACATAATACTTCATAATGTTTTTGAGGGGGGTCGTAAATTGAATATTCATAAAAGCACGCCACAGCTCGGGTAAATGGGGATTTGAAAAGACGAGCGATTCCCAACGCTTACTAAAGTAGGTTTTTTGAGGATTTTGTTTGGTCAAGCCAGTTTTCGGCTGTAATATGACACCTAAGATAAGTCAATCGAGAGTCATTTTACAAAATCGACACGATCCAAATCAGGTTCTGCCAATAATACTTATTCGAAAGGTCATCTCACACTGATAAATTATCACTAAGTTATTGATAAGTTATCAGAGATGAAAGTTCCATTTCAAAAAAAAAAAAAATGTAAAAAACAATTCCGCCCTCATAAAAGCCTACCTGAGCTCATCTGGTTGCCAAATGTGGGCGGCCTGTCGAAGAAGTTCGACACGTAATCGAACACACTTTGAATTTGCATCTAGAGCTCGGTCAAGTATCGCAACCTAATACAAATCACAAATTTAGAATAAATTTGAGATTTTCAAAAAACAAAACAAAAAAACAGCATCTAAATTTGCTGATAACGATTTTTAGTTGCAAATATAATTTAGTAAAATAAATTATTTAATAATTTATTAAAATATACTTCCAAAAAATCAGATAAAAAGTTTATTTAGCCATACAATGATTTTTCTATTTGACTATTCAGAAATTGATTTGGGCCACCAGGGCCCCCTAGATCTCTAGCTGTTTGAAATTTCCAACCTACGCAAAAAATACCGCCAATGTAATTTTCTCGAAAAGTTGAGGGGGGTCAGCAATACTCGTTTTGACCTACGGGGCCTCAAATCGACGAAAAAACAAGTCGTGTGCATATATGCACACACTTCCCCGTGGGAGTTAAAACAATTTACAAATGTGAAAAACGGATTTATAAGTTATAAATTATTACTATTTTTCATTCATCTAACCTTCTTTTCATTGAGACTTTTATTTGTGATATTCTTTCCATTTTCGGCTTTTTCCACTTGATCCTGAAACAGCTCGTCCTGAAAATTCACAAAATCAAGCCATAAATTGATATTTGATTTGTCTTCTTGCAACTTTCGGTTAAAATCGCGGGTTTTCAGTTGTAAAATTTCGATGCCAGTCGTTGGTTGAAATTCTTCCACCAATTCGGTTTCGTAAATTATTAAATGGGATTGTTGCTTTTAGAGAGGTCACATGATGTTTAATAAATTACAAATGAGCGCTTAAATTAACGGCTAACGATTAAGTTAACACTCTTTTATTCCGTTTTTGATGAAAAATTTCACAAAATAAGAATTTTATTATTTAAATTTTTATACACCGCCATTCTACGGAAGTTAACTAAATTCCAAACTAAATTGCCCGGAAGTTAACAATCTATGCACGTCATTTTTTTCAGTTTTCGGTTGGCCCACTTAGTGGGCCCCACTATCTATTAAAGTTAACAAAACTCCTAGAAGTTAACAAAATCCATTGAAGTTAACAGTGTGAACTTAACACTTTTTCCCTATCGTTTTGTTAACTTCCGTAGACAGGTGGTGTACAGTAAATTTGCGTTAATCTCTGTTATAAATATTGGGCGTTGAAAAAAACCGACGGCTCGGAAAAAGCCGTCATATCGGAAACCGTTTGGTGGGACCGGTCATTCACGTCAATTTTCAGAATCACAAGAATATTATTTCTGTCGCTTGGTAATTTAGGAATTCCCCCGAATTATTAGACATTATCCCAATTTTACTATGTACCAATTCGGTCGGTGACTATTTTTCCACGTGAAAAATATAATGACAAGCGAGAAAAATTATTATTCCACATGAGGTCCCCCACTTTTCGACGGCATCTTGAGCATTGAATCTATTCTTGACTGCCCGGGCGGTTGCTGCCGGCGCCGATTTTATCACTTTTCGATTTTCCCTTGCATAATATCGACTGCCTTTTTTCTTTGGTTTTTTCTTCGGGTCCTTTGGCGTCCATGGTAGGCCCATTATGGCTTTGTGTAGGCGTTTGTAAACCGCTAACTCCCCGTTGTAGATTCGTTGAAAAATACGATTTTCCGGATCGCCAGCTTTATCAATGCAAAATAAGGCATCATTTACTGATTGGGTTATCACAAAATATTTTTTAAAATTCAGCCAAAGTTTTTTTTTACAAATTGTAAGAATTATTACCCTATGCGCTGTTATGTTGTCACCCGTTATATTACGGATTTTGGGCTCCATGCGTTAATCGCGTGCCGAAGTTGCGCTGCCATCTTGCGGATTTTTTCATGCAAGTTGCAAGATAACGGCGCATGGAGTGTATTACAACTCAGTCATTGTTTATAGCTCCCTAACCCGTTATCTTAACACTTTTTGGACCATAACGTTCCGTGATTTCCAATTATATTAGCAAACGCTTTACCCAAATATCGTAACAAAATTCGATTATCTTAACACTTTTATAGCAAAACAGTTAAGATAACTGGGTAGGTGGTGTACTTTTATTAAAACCTTGTTATCCCTGAAACTATTTCGTAATGTAAAACAATTGTAACGTGAATCCCCACCGTGAAAAATATTAACCTTAAGGAGGGGTCCGTCGTGTTGTTTACAAATTCATCCCATTATGGACGCTATTTTTCGATAATCAGATGCGTCATTAATAGGAGTGAAGGCAACATAAGTTTCTTCCAACAGGAAAGTTTTATTTTGAAAATATCCAATAAAATTGAAAAGTGTAATATAACAGCGCTTTGTAAATGTTTAACCCCTGGACCTTGATGGGCATAATAAACGCCTTTCGCCGGTTCGACTTGTCCAGGTAGCATTTCATTATCGGCGACCTTATCGCCTTTTTTGCGTTTCTTTTCTTTTTTTAACTTTGACTTTTTCTTTTTTCGTGTTTCTAGTTCTGGCATGGGGTCGACAAGCAATGCTGATTGGTCCATATTTTTCTGGTCGTTTTGGACCCGAATAATTGATAACATGGTTGCCGGATCAATCTGACCCACATATTTTTCAGGTTCTTCATCTCGTTCCGATCCATTGTCAACGGCACCAGCCGCAAAAAGTGGCATGGTCTAAATAATAGTGTACTTTAGTTATTGTTGGCGGCACACTCGGATTTGCACTATTACAGTAAATAGAAAAGGCTGAAAACAACAACGCCTGAAA
>SCLG01000616.1:41446-54927 GCA_004367875.1 Oikopleura albicans
GAGAGTAAGGACTGTATTGGTTATAAGTCACGTCAGTTTTTTAGCCCTTGACCTTATAACCCATTATTTTTAACTTCATAAAAATTGCACATTTAAAAATTGTGTAAAAAATGCGCATTTCAGATATTACTACAGTATGAGTATCGTTCGTGAGCTGATAAAACGATTTCCACTTTCAACCGTTCGTACCTCATTTGGGTATGGCTCATCGGTATTCCCACAAAAGGGAAATACCGGAACTGATCGGCAAATTGACATGATTCTCATTTGTGATTCGTTGAGTGATTTTCACGCCCAAAATATGAAATTAAATAAGGACGATTACTCACCGTTTATGAGGTGTAAGAATACGTCAAGCATTGTAAAGTGGAATGAAAAAGCAACCGGGCTGTTTTTTAATGCTTTTGTCAAAACAGACGTTGGGGAGTTAAAGTATGGAGTGGTGTCAACGGAACACGCAAAAAGGGATTTAAACGACTGGCAATTTTTATATCTCGCTGGCCGTCTACATAAGCCAGTCAAGGTAAATATTTTGATGAGCGAGCGCGGCATGTGATCAATTCGGCACAACCTAATTTTGGCAAATATAGAAAATGGCGAAACATTCTTTAAAATGATTTTTCGCCTTTGTTAGGTTTCGTCATTTTCTGTATACAGGGGTCTGGTTATAAGGTCACAAAGTAACTTATAACTTATAAGGTCAAGTCATTTTTTTCTTGCAGTAAGGTCAAGTAAATTTTTTGTGAAGCATGTTTTTTGGGAAAAAATCTTTGAAATCATGTCTTTTCACGCTTTTTTGGATGAGTTTTTTCGAAAGTGCATTAAGGTCAAGTCATTTTTACCCCCTGTACGTATAATTTACGATATGCCATCGATTTAGTTGCACTTCTTACTCCCATTATGGGCACTTCCATGGCCATTTTTTTAGAATCAAAAAACCCTTTACATATGTAATGTAAATAGTGTTTTCTTTTAGTTTGTAACGCCTCAAAAAGATGGAAATGAATTTGATTTGAGCCAATCGCTGCCGAAGGAAGGAGAGATCGAATTATGTCTGAAGAATAATTTAATATCGGCTGTCCGGCTGGCAACATTAATGCAAGCTTATAAAGGCCCACAAACCTCGCTCGATGATATCATTTTACAAATTTGCAATTTATCTTATTTAGGAATTGTGCTTTAACACTTTTTTTATTAAAACGGGAGTTTTTATACGGTTTAAGGTTTTATCAGTCTTTTTAGCACTTTAAGGTCTTATAAGACCCATATTTAACACCTTAAGGTCTTATAAGACCCATATGGGAATTAGGACCTTTTTCTATATAAAATCATGTCTTTTTGAACTTTTTTCACAGGACTAAGGTTTTATGGTGGAAAAATGGTACAAGCTGTACAAATTTTTCTAGATGCTTTTAAGGCCAAGTCAGTTTTTAAGGTCAAATCAGTTTTTTGGGGTATGACCTTATAACCAGACCCCATGTATATTTAACTATATTTGCTATATTTTTTCTCAAAACATCGTTTTCAAAGCATAAAAGTGAGGCGATATTCGGACTAAAGGATTCGAAGATACCCAAAAAGTGAAGAAAATATTCGAGGGGTCTTATGACCATATTCATCGTTTATACGAACCAATCATAAGAGAATGTAGCTGGATTGATTATTCCCCTGATGGAAGCATTATTCAGGTAAAGTTGAGTTATAGAATTTGACCTCATATACTAAGCGACACCATAGTAAGGGACGAAAATATGGTTTCCTAAAAAATTCAAATTTTTAAGGGACAAGCGTGGGGGACAGGTAAAAAATAGAAAACCGTCCCTTAATGTGAGACTCGTTGTATATCGAAAATATAGTCTCGCGGATGGGTTCAAAATTGTACCTCTCTTTGAGTGGTTGTAAAATCATGTCTTTCTAGAATTTTGTTAGGTGAATTCCAAAAAAGATTTCAGGTCTCATGGACTGTTTCACCAAATACCTTATAACCACCCCTGTAATATGACCGTATATGAAAAAAGTGGTTAACTTATTTTTAAGGACACTTCGGCTGATGTGGTACGAGATCAAGTTAGTCTTTTACCAAAATCAATCGATTTGGGCATTACGCAATATGACGTGGTATTTGATCACAAATTATTAAACCAGATTTTGACGGATGAAATCACTCGGATAGTTTCCACGTCATCCAAAGCACAGACAATGACCAATTTCTGGACGTCTGGGCCGATTCGATCAGTCAACTATGGCGCCCAGAAAGTTAAAAAATATTTAAGAAGTCGAAACTGATTACACAAAATTTTATTTAATTACAATCAACCTGCAACCTTATATGCACCCGTCCTCAGCTGAAATCTGTTAACATTTGAAAAACGATTGCTAGTTATAAGGTCAAGATAGTTTTTTCAAAATGCATTTCTAAGGTCGAGTCAGTTTCTTCAAGATACATCATGTCTATTTTGGCACATTTTTACTATAGAAGATTTATATACACCACCTAACCAGTTATCTTAACAACTGTTTTGCCGAAAAAGTGTCAAGATAATTGGGTAGGGACTTTGGTAAGATTATTGGAAATCGCGTTACGTTTTGGTCCTAAAAATGTTAAGATACCCTAATTTTGTTAAGTTAACTGGTTAGGGGCATATATAAATCCTGTATTTTTACAGTTTCTTCGATCATTTTCATTTATTGATTTAATAACTATTAACTCGCCTATTAACACTTTCCATTTTAAAGTGCTCCGGATGGGGACGGGTTTAATCTATTCTATTCCGCTGATGATTATGTTGATTTTCAGCAACATCCAAAACAATGCCTTCAAATAACCGGAAACCGCATTTTTTTTTACATAAATATATATTTTAGAATGCAAGACCATGTCGATTTCTCGAGTTATTTGCAATCAAAATCAAAAGTACGTATAATTTATTTTTTAAAATGCATTTCCAAACTCACAATTATAGGTTTATTATAAATATACAGTCCTTCACAACATTAGGAACGTTTTTTTAGGCGAAAATTGAGCTACTTACCCATAAGTGGCCATTTTAGGCCGGCTAGAAAACCTTTTTTTTCTCACAAAAGTCGCCCAAAGGGAGAACGGCCTGTATACAAAAAAAATGCATTTGTACTACAGTCCTTACTTCCAATATGGACGTTTTTGATTCTCGAAAATAGCGTCTGTGTTGGGGTGAATTTCCATAAAATGTCCATTTTTCGACTGTTTTGGGGATATTTTTGTCACAAAAATCGTCCTTATCAGAATAAATTGTCCGTATTGAGAGTGAGGACTGTATTTATAAATAATTAAATATATTTATTTTGTAGGCCGATTTGGAGTCAATTACTAGAGACGAAGACGAAATAAACAGAATTGTTCTAGAATCGGATATGATAAAAAGACTAAAAGTGGACAAGGAAATGGGCAATTGGTTTTAAAAACTATAAATGTTTGATTTATTCTGTACTAATTTATGGTAAAAGTACAACGAAAATAGTGGTCATAAGGTCATTGATTTCACTCTATAATATGAAGACATTTTGGTTTGTAAAACCATGAAAGTTCTTGCTGCGAATCGTTCACTTGCCGACGCTAATCTAGAACAGAAACCGGCTTTAGAATCGAGCAAAATGCAATTGTCGAATTTATACGAACAACTCGAATCGCTCGAAACTCAATTCAAAGAAAAAACTGTTGTCCTTCAATCACTACGAGGTATGTGAAATATAACGTATGGGGACTCTCAGACTGAGAGGCTTTGAGCAATTTTCCTATTATTTGTAACGCACAGTCTGAGTGTCCCCATAAATTATGGGACATAATGCCCTTTTTATATTAATAAATTATTAGAAATTATTAATATAAATTATTATTATAATAATTTAGATAATAAAAAAGATATCTTTTTTATAAATTGCCTTTTTTGTACGAGAAATCCGGATTAATCGTCTTGAAATCGTTTGTCGATAAAATCCATTAAACGGACGTTTTTCAAACCTTGCAAGAGGGTTGGTTATAAGGTCAGCTATTTGGGCCGTTATAAGGTCAAGTCAGTTTTATACTAGGGTATTTACCCTTTAAGGTCCTAGGTATTTATCTTTAGGTCAGTTTTCTTTTAAGATTTTCTTAAGAAGCATGCTTTTTGAAAAAAATCTTTAAAATCATGTCTTTTTAAGTTTTTTTTTTTCGATGAAGGCCATCAAATCATTTGAATTAAGGCTTTTTTAAGACGTATAGAGAAAATGCTTAAGCAAAATGCTTAAATAAATTTGAATTATCACTTTCTGTTGAAAAAAATCCAGGATTTCCACCCACGCACTGACCATTTGAATTAACAATTTGCAAATGCAAATTTGAATTAACACTTGAAAAAAGTTTGATGTTAGTTCAAATGGTTATGTGGTATATTTGTATTATTTGTTTTATAGATGTTTATACGATGGATTCTGCGTGTGCCGTAATTCAAGCGGCGGCGTCCGAAGCTGAGGAACAATCGGAAGATATTGCGATTAATTTTACAAATGGCGAAATTTCAATTGACGAATTCCTAAAAGAATTCCTCCCAATGCGTCACAAATCACACAGTCTGAAACTCCAGTCGGAAAAGTTACTGGAAGAAATGAACAAACCGGCGCCGCGCAATGTTCAACGCTCCGCACCGCCCCCACCGGGTGTACGGGGAGCCCCGCAATATCGACCGGCGCCTACACCCCCTGCATATCAACAACATCAGACCCCATATCCGATGGGAAACAATACATTTCCGGCGTATCCCCCAAATGCGCACCAGTTTTAACTATTTTCAAAATTGTACAAGGGCTCTGATATAAGGTCTGCGATTTGGTCCGTTATGAGGTCTTATGGTCCTTTTTACCCGTAAGGGACAAATCATGTATTTTTGAAAAACTTTGGTGTTTCTGGACGTATTTTTTTTTCTTAATACCTTATAACCGGCCGTTTTAGTCAAGATATGGCACCGAGTGAATTTGTATAAAGTGAAATCGCAAACTTACATGGAATGTAACTACATATAAAATAGTACATATAAATGTACATATATAATCGATTTTAATTCAAATGAATTTATTCAAACAATAGAAGTTCGGTTAACCGCCAATTCATGAACCGAAGTGCTGGAAATTTTGGGTTCAAAAGAAAATTCGACCATTTTGGACTAGAAATCTAATCGATTTTTAAGTCTAAATTTTGACGAATATACTCGCATGTTGTCTTAATACATTAACATTTTATGAAAAGTTTGCCATTTTATCCATATTTTTCTCAGTATTAATTCGATCGCTGTCTAAGATAATCTTTCCTTACCAATCTAGACCGGCGGTTATTTTTGGAGAAAAACTGTTGTGGCCAACTTATAGAACTCGAAAATTTAGACCGTACATGTGGTAATGCGAGGTTCCAGAAATTTCCTTGGCTGGATCTAGAATTTTAATATCTAAAAAGGGCCCGCCAAGGGTCCTTTTTTAGTCCATTTTGACACTTCAAAAAATTTTAGATCCTGCCACGGAAATTTCTGGAATCTTGCATTACCACATGTACGGTCTAACTTTTCGAATTCTACAATTTGGCCAGAACAGTTTTTCACCAAATTTTTTTTTCATTATCGCTTACTCTTCTAACAGCCTTGGCTGGTTACTTGAGTGGTTATTAAACATAGTTATGTTCTAGATTGAAAATATACTAATTTGCCGGATAACGTAGAAAACGTAAAAATACAGTTAAAATTATAAGAAAATGTAAATACTAAAACTAAAGGATAAAGGACGCAGTAATTTTCCCCCAATAATCATCCCTGAAGTTCATGCTATAACCCTTCCAAAAACCAAACTGTGTGACCTAAAACATGTGACAGAAATTCGCAAAAGAAGTACTCCAAAAGCACACCGAAACATGCTATTACTGTAAATTCTAATTTTTCACTTGTGTATATGTTATTAATAATCTGTTCAATTATAATAATAAAAGCAATATATGGGTCACCATTTATTCAATATTATAATTAACTTTATAACGTCATTTAACGTTGAAGCTGGTAATGTCAATATTTTGGGACCTAACTCAGTTTTTTTTTTTTTGTGCATCAAGGTCAAGTCAGCTTTTGTTTTGAGAAGCACGCTTTTTGGGAAAGAAAAATCTTTAAAATCATGTCTTTTTACATTTTTTACACCTTAGGGTCTTATGGTAAAAACTTTTTTAATGGTCCATTTTTTTCTTTAGATGGTTATAAGGTCAAGTCAGTTTTTTCAAAGTGCATTAAGGTCGAGTCAGTCTTGAGGGCTTGACCTTATAACCAGATCACCATGTGTACATGGGCTGTTGATTAAATAGTACCCTTTGGGCACTTGTTGAAAGTGGAAAGAACAGTTTTCAGTTATAATTTTTTTTGGGAAAAAAATCTTTAAAATCATGTATTTTTACGATTTTCTTGGATAAAGATATAATGTCTGTAATTATAACCATTATAATCTCAAGTCAAGCTTTTTCTTGAATCATGTCTTTTTACAGGTTTTTTTGCATTTAAGTGACCTAAAGGCACACCTTTCTGTAACTTGTATTTTTTTAGATTTCTATGGTGATATATGGCATTTAATCCGGATCTTTCGACAATCCAGGAACAGTCGGATTCTAGTTACGCCACCTTGGGGAATGTTTCACCGACAAAGTCGATCGACTCGGACATTTCCACCACGCAGAATATCCGACGCAGCATTTTGAGCAATTTTAATTTTCGAAATCACGGAAATTTGGAAGAAGAATCCATCGTCGAAGAAGACAGGTAGAGTTCTTTTTTAGGTTTAACCAAACAGCAGAAATTTGCAGTGAGCACTGTCATTAATTTTTTTGCTATGGGCTCGAAAATATTTAAGTTTTTGACAAAATTTATAACCTTCGATAAAAGACATACGGTAGTACCGGCAATAACCGGTTAAGACTCAAAAACGCCAGTTTCTCGCATATCGGTGGGTATATTTTTTGCAATTGGTCAAAACTTTAGTTTGACAGTGTTCGCTGCAAATATTTTCATGTTCTCTTCAACCTAAAAAAAAAACTCTACCACAGCTCATTTTTTGATGAATCAAATGCGGCATTTTGTTCGCCCGTGGCCATTCGAACCCCATCGGTCCCAATAATTGCGGCCAATGCGCCAATCGTACAGAAGGTGCCCGAAAAAAGGAATACTGTAAATTTTGATGAGCTAAAAGTGGCACAGAAGGAAAATTATAATGTCGAGGAGGTCGTCGACAACAGTTTAGCCACGAAACCGCCCAGAGAGGGTGGCCCAGTTAAAAGGACATTTTTAAAACGAGGTAAGTTCAACGTTTCTCATAAGGCCACTTTTGACGTTTATAGGCCCATCCCCAAAAAACATTAGCCGCTCTGTAATATCTTTTACCGGTCATAAAAACCGATAAATCCGCAATACCGATCTCAGTCGGGACCGAGCACCACATTCAAACACTAGCCCCATCTTTGAAGTCTAGTTTACATTTTAAATCAAGTTCACAGTTTCAATTTCAAATTTTTTTCTGGTTCAGAATAATATACAAACGTAATGGGGGCAGCAGTGAAAAACACGTCATATGTCTTGGGAACGAACCCATCAGGCGTCTTTTTGAGAAATTAGTTTAATAAAATATTACATGACATCTATAAACAATTTTATTGGAGAAAGAACAAAATAGACTGTTTACATTTTTGGATGAACTCATTTTTTTTAAAAATATTTTTCAGGCGAAGTCAAAAAAAGTTTACTTGCTTACTAAGCACCCCTTGTACGAGAATTACAAAAATGTAATATGTTTTTCAGAAAAAAAAATTTAGGGCTGTTGTTGGTTATAACGTCAGCGATTTTTACCGCTATAGGCCCTAAGGTATAGGGTCAAGTCACTTTTTTATAGATTATAAATAATCATGTCTTTTGAACGTTTAAATTGTTTTCCACTGAGGTTTTACAAATTGCAGGTCAGGTCCGTTTTTCAGACATTGACCGTCTAAAATTTTAACCCTCATTTTCAGGTCAAGGTAAAAATTGTCTGCATGATGGCGCACGACAGGCGGCAATACGAAAAAGTGCCGAAAGATCTTCGACGGGTATTCCAAAGCAGCATTCCTTTAGGAAACAGCCCGAAAAATCCATACCCAAAAATTCCGAAAAATCCATTCCGAAACAACCCCGAAGTTCAACAAATCGAGCAAAAGACCTGAAAGAATCGAGCAGTAAAAACCCGCCAATGCCCAAAAAGACCACAATAAAGAAACCAGCAAAGCCGCTTCAAACGAAAAAAGTAGAACCTGCCGAAAAAGTAAAATTAATAGAGACGGCTCAGAAACCAGTTCGATCTTTATTCAAGGATTTCAAAAAACCGCCGAATGTAACGAGTACGAATAAAACAAATACAAAACAACCTACACTACCGCAGCGTTACTTCACACAATCACCCGAAGATTCAATAAATATATCAATTCAAAATGAACAAAAAGTAAGTACCAGTTTTATTTCTAAATTCAGTGTTTTTATTTAGAAAAAAAAATTTGCTCCCGTATGGGGGTATTGAATAGCTCTTATTTGATATTAATTTTGACGAAATTTTTTTTGTAAATTTTATGAGGGTGTGGGTCAATTTTTTGACGAAATAATTTTTTGGCCAAGTTTTTTGACGACTCGTTTTTGGCCAATTTTTTTTTTGACGAAAGAATCATAAACTACAAGGGGGTTGGTTATAAGGTCAGACATTTATGCCGTTATAAGGTCAAGTTTTGTTTTGCACTAAGGTCAGTTTTTATGAGTAGCTTGCTTTTTGGTAAAAATTTTAAAATCATGTCTTTTTTTCTATGAAATCATATCTTTTTGAACTTTTTCCCACCAACTAAGGTCTTATCAAAGTGCATTAAGTCAGTTTTTTAGACCTTGAACTTATAACCAACCCCCCTGTATCAATTCATACCAACAAATTAATCTAGAATTTCTTGAGTTTTATGAAAATTTAAAAATATCCTAAACATTTTAGGACCGCTATAAGGTCTTATGATCTCTTTTAAAACTAAGGTCAAATCAAAAGCATGATATTTTGGAATATCAAATGTTTAAAATCATGTCTTTTTACGTTTTTTTTATCCTTCCTTTGATCCTTCCTTTTATTTGGACCCTTTTTTTCAAGTACTAACGTCTCATGGCGTAAAAGAGTTTTATGGGCGAAATATTATTCAAATGGTTATAAGGTAATATAGTTTTTTGAAAGTATATTTAAGGTATTTTTCGTAAGACCTTATAACCAACCCCCTTTACGCGTAGTTAATTTTTTGTTTCAAGATGAACGACAAACTGGATATACTAGAGCGTCAAGAAGCTGTCGAATTTGATTTGATGGAAAAGCTTATTATGGAACACTCAAAGCTTGACCTTACGGACGTTGTAAATGCACTGACCAATTCGAATCCTTCATCACAAAATCCTTCCCACAATTCATCCATTATCGAAGTAAGGGCCGACGACCTAATCAAACCTTCTGGCGTTGAATCATTTGATCCACAAAAATACAGGGGCCGTGTTTATAAGGTCAAGCGTTTAGCGATTAAGAACCATAATTGGGCTGCTAAATTTTGTATTTAATTCAAGAAAATATTTAAAAAAAATTTTAACTTTAGAAAGCAATTTACTGGCCCAGTTTTACCGTATGTAGTCTAAGCTTTCACAAAACAAATAAGTAAAATGGAGCACGAACAGAGAAATTGAAACATTAGAGCGCAGTGCGGAGGCGATAACAATTTGTTATTAACAAATAAGGGTTTCTACGAGGGTATATCGAAATTGTAAATGTTTGATAATTTCTTATAAGTTTCCTTGGATTTTCTATAAATAATTTATGTATAAATTTTTCCCGACTTTTTATCGACAGCTTTCTAGGTCTTGCCCTTGACCAGGGTTGGAAATTTGGACACATTTTGCGTAAAATTTAACATTATGACAACAAACATTTTAGCCCACCATATGTATATGTTTTACTCGCTTGACCTTAAAACCACAACCCCGGATTAAGCGACGATTTTGACAGCTTTTATGAAGAGCCAAGTCCTGACGCGGCCAACCCAATCAGTATGACTCGAAAAACCGCAAAGTTTCGACACGATGACGGAAACTTTGAATCTTTGCCGAGCTCTATAGGATCGAGTCACGAGGAACAAGTTAGGGTGTCTAAAACTCAATCGATTTTTTAGGCAATACATTTTTGCCGAAAAAACATTTTGTTACGTAATAATGGCCACCTAACGGCGCAGCCCTTAAGATACAGAGAGTCTGTTTATAAGGTCACGAGGTTTATAAGGTCAGTTTTTTTGCACGTAGGTCAAGTTAGTTTTTTTTCAAGAAACTAACTTAAGACGCATTTCATGTCTTTTTTCACTTTTTTCCGAGTGTAAATTTAGAACGACACGGGAAATAAATTTTTTTATAAAAATCATGTTTTTCGGTGCATTAAGGTAAAGTCTTTTTTGAGCTTGACCTTATAACCAGACCCCTGTAGGGATTTCTAGAAAATTATTGCTCAAAATTTGGAACGGCCAGATAAAGAAACGAGCGGGAATTCCGGCGAGATAACAGCGCAGGGGTCGTTTCTCTTTTATGGCCGAAATTATGTTTAGACCCCCTATAGTAGGCCCACTAAATGTGGGATTTAATAGTGATTTGGATTTTTCTGATGTTTCCCCTTGGGACGAAACTTTAAAAAACGACGAAGAGGGCGCCGATCATCCATCTTTTTCAACTCCGATGAAACCAGCCACAGCGCCACCTATCGAAGTTTCGGAGCCCAGTCGACTCATGTCCAAAATTTTCAAGAATCAAATCGACCAATCAAAAGCGCAAGAAATGAAAGTTGTGAATCAAAAACAAAAGGAAGAGGAAGAACTTGAACAATTGCGAAAAGATTTGAAAAATCAAATAGCCGACTTAAAGGTAAGAACAGCCGGTAATTATTTCGGAAGTGGAGTTTTTCACAAACAATGTTTAAAGCACGACATTCACAGTTGTAACACACGGTAGAATTTTTTCTCAGCGCATGTACTTATTATACGTCAAAGCCCAAAACTTGCCGTTTTTTCTTCTACAAAATAATTCGCCGCATTCACCCTGTGCTATTTATTTCTAGAATAAAAATTGGCAACTTTTGAGGTATGAGTCATACCGTATGACACATAATACGCCTCATAGATATCTAGAATATACTCCCGAGTGCTATTTTCTTGCGAATATTAGATTAGCGAAAACATTTGTAAGCTAGAAAAAAGGTTTTTGAAATTTTGCTCCGAAAAACCTATACAACTTACAAAATAAACGAACCCAATAGCTGCATGATAGGGATGTATAGCGTTTAATTAAAAACACAATTAATTCATCATATCTTTTCAGCGTCAAAGTGACCGTTATAAGCGCGAAACAAAAGCGGTTGAAGATTTGCGCAGAAAACGGGAGCGCGAAATGGAAATTTTCAATCTAGAAATAACCCGACGAGAAAGGGGTCTAGAAGATAAATCAAAAACACTTACGAATTGGGAAAAAGAACTTCAACAGCAAGTCCGCGAGTGTAAAAAAATTGAAGGTAATATTGAAAGGGTTTATTCTAAGGTCTGGCATCTTGATCACTGTAAGGTCAAGTCAATTTTTGCACTTTGGTCCAGTCAACTTTCCCCAAAAAAAAAATCATGTCATATTTTAAAATTATTAAGACCAAGTCCAAGGTATTAAAACTTGTCTTTTATACAAGGGGTCTGGTTATAAGGTCACAAGGGGTGACCGTTATAAGGTCAAGTAATTTTTTGCATTAAGGTCTAGTCAGTTTTTTATGGCACTAAGATCAAGTCAGCTTTTTTAAAACTATGTTTTTGGGAAAAATTATTTAAAATCATGTCTTTTTATGATCATGATTTTTAATTCCCTAAGGCCTCCCTTCATTTTTAAATGCCTTTTTGAATTTTCCAAAAAACCTTATTTTTTTAACTACTGTATTTTGCCCAGCACCAAAGTTTTATAAAACTTTGGAAAAAAACCTTTTTAGCGGTCGAATTTTTTTTAATGGTTATAAGGTCGTGTCAGTTTTTTGGGTCTGACCTTATAACGAGCCGCCATTGTAAGTATGATACGTTTTATTTAGCACTACACCGCGACGCTGAACGATCTGGGACTGTTCGGCGTAAAGAGTTCGACCAGCTAAAAGAGGAGTCACTCGCCAAAGAAAAAGAGCAAAACGAGAAAATGGCGCGATTGATGGCGCAGACGGCGCGTTTAAAAACCGAAAACGAACGGCTCCACCGGGTGGAGAAAGAACTGCGCAGCGAAAACGCCAAATTAAACGAACAAATCGACAATATAATCGTCAACTCGAAGCGCAAAGAGGGCGCGACTTGGCGCGAAATAAACCGCATTGTTGACCAGGCGACCGAGCCCGATTTTGCTGCCGTGACGACGCGCCCAAAACGAAAACTGCCCGAGAGAAAACCGGCNTAATTTTTTTTTCGAGAAGCACCCTAATGGTCCAAACTATGCCTGACATTTTTTGCAGACCTTACAAAAGTGTTCTTCAATACGTTCTGGCATCCTTTCTACAAAATTGCGGAATTTTGACCTAAAAATTGGCGATTGCGGGTCCTTAACAAAAATATTTTTTTCTATTATTATAGGTGGTGATAGAGGGTCCACCTAGCTAACTTCCCACGAAATATCAAAAAAATCCATGACCCACCGTTCGTACCCTAGTTATAAGGTCAAGTCAGTTTTTTCAGGCACTAAGGTCATATCAGTTTTTTAGACGTTGACCTTATAACCAACCCCCTATAAATATATTCAATTAATAACATTTTATATAAAGTTGACGGGAAAATCACGCAACGTTTGGCCTCTGGAAAAATTATTAGCCGATTTGAAAATGGTACGGTTAAAGAAGTTTCGGCCGATGGCTTGACGGTCGTTTTTCGGTACCAAAATGGCGACGTTCAACAAAATTTACCCGATGGAAAGGTAAGCAAATGAAACCGCTCCGTTCCATTTTGGAAAACGGCCACTTTGCGTAACGAATTACTAATTCGGAATTAGTAATGCGGCATTACTCATGTTTTCTCCCCAAAATCTATCCGGTATCTATACGGTGTGCCCGTGTAAAGTGATTTTGGCATCCTGGCAACAGTTGAAGCGCATACACACGGTAGTTTGTAGGAATATGAAGTTATTCTTGATCAAAATTGTTCATTCGCCGAGATGACAAAAATCCGTCCATTTCGAAATTTTCCACATGGAAACAACATGTTCTTTAAATTGACGATTATTTAAAATGAACCGGTAAAGGTTGTGAGTTCAAAATTATAAAAGTTATCTTTCAGGTAGTTTATTATTACGCAAACACCGGCGCCACCAAGTCTAGTTTTGCTGACGGTAAAGAAGTTCTAGAATTTCCAAACGGGCAACGGGAAATTT
>SCLG01000617.1:17099-27192 GCA_004367875.1 Oikopleura albicans
GGTCGGTTCAACAAACAGACGGATGGTTCTTTTCAAAGTATGTTACTAGTGCAAAAAAGGTTTGTTTCTGGTACGTCAAGTGTGTGAGTGACATCCTTAAAAGTCAGTTTGGCCAACAAAGAAAAAATATTTCAAAACTATACATCGATAAAATAAGTTGCCAAGACAGTTCTCATTATTTTCGGGAGACGATTGATGTACAGTTTTGAAATATTTTTGGTTTTTACAGTTAGTTTTGTAGATCAATATATATAATCTTGTGGTATAATTGGAAACCGCTCATTTGACATCGTGTTCAAACAGATACGAAACCTAAAAGTAAAATTTAAAATACAGTCCCGACCCCCATAATTGACGCTGCTTAAGTGACCCGACCCCTTAAGTGACGCGTTCTTTCGATCTAAAAAAGTACCTCTTAAATGACGTTACTTAAAAATAAGGGAACGTTATTAGTATACCGTTAATTGACTATTAACGAATTTTTCGAAAACCTATTACAGATCTTGTGTGGTCGGATTATCGGATTTTCATCATATAATTAATAAGGTTACGGTTCGAGGTATAAAAACTCGCTTCTCGCTATTAAAGTTTTTTAGTCTATTAAAAATTTGAGAAAGCGAGACGTACGTTATTTTACAGCAAACGGTAATATCTACCAAATTGGTTGACATTATGTTGAAATTCAAAAAATCCACTTTCTCGTAATAAGGGTCAATATTTCAGGAGACATAAGTGGCCCATATCATACATACTGTATGTAACAAACATGTATAAGGGGTACTATACGTGTGAAAAAGTCATCTTTCGGAATTAGTTACGGACTTACTGATTCACCATTGTGTGTTCTTCGAATAGTTTCCGCTAAAATTCCACTGATATCAATAATTTTAATTTTATCGCAACGTTTTTGATGCTTTTTGATGGGCATTGTGTTTGTCACAGCAACTATTTCAATCTTGTTTGGTTTTTATTTCTAACTAATTTTTAAAAATTTGATAATGAAATTGTATTAGGAATTTTTGAATGCAAATAATAACCACCGAAGAGTTTTGAATTTTTTCGATGGCATCGCCGCAAAATAGACCATGGGTGGCAATGGCATAAATTTTTCGTGCTCCAGCTTCACTCAACTTTTCAGCTGCTTTACAAATCGTACCTGAGAATGATACATTTGGATATCGAAAATTGTTTATCAAACATTCTCACAAATTTAGAACGGTGCTATTGAGTTCTTAAAGAGCAGAACTCGAAAATGGAAACTCAGAAAATGGTTTTCAAATTGCTCTCTAGCGCTAAAACGTATCCCCTTTTTTGTATTGGATCAACGTAATATATGAGTAATCTATGTGTCAAGCTGCATCATATACACCACCTAACCATGTGAGATAACACATTTTTTTCCGAAAAAAGGTGTTATTTCATATCAAAATTGTTATCTCATATGCAAACTGTTATCCCACCTGGGTAGTGCGTAGGTTAAAACCCTGGAAAACTTGAACAAAAAAAAAAGTGTTATCTCAAATGCAAATAGGCTTTTTCTCTAGATTTAAATTCCAAATTGACAGATAAAATGAGCAAATGTTTCATTTTGTACGCGTATCATGATATAAAACAATATGATGAACGAAAAAATTCGAAAAAATTGTTATTTTTCAAATGATGTTAAAAGAGAGTCGATGAAAATTGGAAAAAGTTGGTGTTGATTATTTTGACAAAAACAGTTTGTTGTACTTTTTATGTTATCAAACTCGAAAAATTGGTAAATGGTTACGGATAAAGTGGAAAAGGCTTCCAAAAGAGCTAAGGGGACGAGTGGAAAAATTTGAAAAATAATGGGGTGCAAATAGTGGCGGACCTGGTGTAATTTTTTTTTTTGCAAGACTTTGAGCGAACGCCAAACATTTTAGCCATTTAGCCGAACATTTAACATTAACATGAAAGTTGCAATGTCCTTTGAGAGTTAATTTGTTTTCAGAACTGATAAAAAATGAATTAAATATCCAAAAAAAATGTTATTTCAATTGCAAACTGTTATTTCACATGGTTAGTGCGTAGGCGGAAATGCTGGAAAAAATAAGAGCAAAAAATGACGAAAAAAGTGTTATTTCAACTGCAAACTGTTATCTCAAATGCAAACTGTTATCCCAAATGGTGGTATCTCACATGGTTATATGGTGTATACATGTATGTGAGTTCTGAAATTTTTTAAAATTTTCAGTGAAGAAAAGTTTTCTCCGTTTTCTGGTTTCTCCATTTTCGCTTTCAGCTAAAAATCTGAGGACGCGCATCGCGTTTTTGCTGAATTCAGTATTATAATAATTATAATTACTTTAGAATAAAGGAACGTGATACGCTTCGCTTGGGTCATTTGATAGTTATCTAGAAATTTTTCGAAAATTTGGGTGACCAAAAATTACAATTTATAAAAAAAAAATAGTAGCCTGCATGTGAACATACCGCATGTATCGGCAATGTCGTCTACCAAGATAGCGTTTCTTCCTTGAACGTCACCAACGAGTACCATGCGATCCACTTCATTAGCCTAAATTAGTATTATATCGTAGTGATTTTCAAACGCGAAAAAAATTAATAATGTTACCAGTTTTTGGTAACGGTGCTTGACAGCGCGTCTGAGGCCTATGTGGCCTGTCATTGGTCAGTTTTGAGCGCGCTAGGCCAATCACTGAAAGGCAAATCATCGAAAGGCCATTTCCTTCTTTCAAAATATTGTTGTATTACAGTCACCCCCCTCTTAAGTGCCGCACTTAAGGAGAAATATGCATTTTCGCTAAAAAAATTTTTTCGCGTTTTAAAATCCGGACGATACATGTAGCTGGTTGTTTAATCGTACTATTTGTTTTATCGGGAGGAAAAACTCTTAGGAGGATAATGATGTAATTTTGCACCAAAATTGAATGATCCAACTAAGTTTTATCACGATTTATTAAAATACTTTTTTGAAAATTTGTTCCGAACGGAAGAATGGGGGAAAATACAAACGTTTTGGCGACCCAAAATAGTCGCCAAAATACCCAACTTCATCGAACGGGCCCTTAAGAGTTAATTGTAAGGCGGTCCTTACCCTTTTACGTTCTTTATGAATAAGTGCAAAATCCAGATTTAGTTTATCTGACAAAGACGTGACTCGTTTGGCACCACCCGCGTCCGGTGAGACTATTACGCAGTTGTGCCAATCGGGAATATTGTATGTGATCCAGCTCGCAACACGCGGCTCTGCATATAAATTATCAACGGGGAGATCGAAGAAGCCCTAGAAATCAATGTTAACTCGCAGGGGAATGACTTGGTTTTTCGTTGATTTAAGGCACAAGGAGGCTCCGTAGGGCAGAATTGGTATTGCTGACCCCGCTCAACTTTTCGAGAAAATTGCATTGGCGGTATTTTTTTTTTGCGTATGTTGGATATTTCAAACAGCTCTCTAGGGGGCCCTGGTGGCCCAAATCAATTTTTTAATAGTCAGATCGACGTAGTTTGACGAGCTCTACAACTTGGATTTACCAGTTTTACCAGAATTATTACGAATTATTGGGAATTTTTAAGTGTGTGCGTAAGTGCACACAATTTCCCCCTACGGGTTATCAAAAAGTCCTTCCCCCTGAGAGTTAGAATGCAATTAGGTCCTAATCATTAGGATCCAGCATATTTTTTTCATGAACTATTTTTTGAGAAAGTCATAGATAGGGGGTACTGTAGTACCATGGTATGTCTCATAGTTGCCAAAACTCGGCTCTGATTTCGAATTAACTAATCGAACAACCTGTATTTGTGATGCATGAAGGTCCATGGTTATAATATGATCGGCGCCGCATGTAGTAAGCTGATTCGCGACCAATTTCGCCGTTATCGGTGCCCTATGTTTGTCTTTCCGGTCTTGACGATCGTAGGGCTTTCCAAATGTACTACACCCTCTGCGCCGTTATCGGGTGAAACTTGGGACAAAATTTTGCCAAAAGTTTTTCCGTTACCACTCCGCCCTGCGCCGTTATCGGGTTAAAATGGCGTAATCGAGCAAATTTTTTTTAAAGCGTATTGAGCGTATTGAAAACTGGTCAATTTTTGTCCCTCAATTTGAATTTCGTCCCTAACTTGAATTTTTAAACCTTTTTTTCGAAAAAGACGTACTTTAATTAAATTTTTTTTAGTAAAAGTGTCCCTCAATTTGAATTATGCGACATAATTTATGTCCCTTAAATATGAGACCTCACTGTACATTTAAAATTTTGGTTTGGAAAGCCTTGACGAGCGTAGGGGTAATTTGGGATCAAGGCGGTTACCCTCGATGCGGACGCTCCTTTGCATGCATTTATCATAACAAACAGTTCCATTAAATGATCATTTATATTTGGTCCACTTCCAGTCTTTAAATTTATGATGTCAAACTTTATTTAGTGTTTGATTGGGCTTTTTTGTATCCTTAAGAAGCGATAATGAACTAAGTTACCCTTTTAGGTAAATTATGTGAAATTGTGTTAGCAATATGCGTCAGACATTTGAATTTTAAATATGTGTCTTTGTATTAACAGCTAATGTAAACACTTCAAATACTAGCTATAAAAAGATAATGGTCGGCTTCTATCAAAATTTCAACTAGAATAACACAATTTTTATCTTCGTAAAACTGAACTACTGTCGATAACTCAAATAAATCCGTTGTTGCCAAGGGTTTTTTTTGAAATATTGACTTTTACATAAATACAACAATTATAGTAAAGAAGACCAACGCAAAATCTACCAAAACTTTTTCTCGGAAAAAACTGAATATAACCCTTGTTTGACTCGCCATAGTTTTGCACCTGATTTGGGCATCCCACAGTAGTTTGTGCAAATTTGTACGCCTGGAGGTTAACTCTAGTGGGTCACAGGTGTCCGTAGGGAACACTCTGTCATGATCATCACACACGCCCATTATGGTCGTTTTACACTATAAAATTTTACGGGTTACTCGAAAAATTTTATGTCGGATTTTTTTTTCCAAAGAGTTCTTCATGAAATTTGGGTTGACCCGTTTATCAGCGATTTTTGATTTGAAGCCGTTTTGATGAGATGTGAACGTAAAAAGGCCGTTGTGTGACGATCGTCACACACTGACCCCTAAGAGTTAAGAAATAATATTTCGTTCTTACCTGTACTATAAAAACGTCATCACCGCGAACGCTCTCTTGGATTTCCACATTTGTTTCTCCATTAGCAAACTTTGTGCATTTTGCACGCCCTACTTTTAACCCTAATTTTTCACAAATATCTTTCACAAGAGAAGGATGAGAACTTCCGCTGAATACTTTTATATTCGACATTTCAAAAAAAACTAAATCGAACTTAATGAAATTTTAACTGAAAGAGCGTGAATTTGAATTTTGCAATTACAATTTGAACAAACAAAAAACAGTTGGCGTAACTTATATCTCAAATTTGTCTTTGACCTCTTGGTTCAAGGTGGAAATTAAAGCTAACAAAATGCGTCATTTTCAAAAAAAAAATTTAATTTGAGAGGATTTTCGAATATTTGTAACTAGGTTATGGACTGTCGCGACATGTCGTACATATGTCGCGACATATCGTATTATAAAACAGAGCTTATTTGATATAGTACGCACTGCGCTCGAATGTTTAATTTTCTGATCATTGTAGCGCATGCCACATTTATAGTAAATTAGTGGATGCACCACCTAACCAGTTATCTTGTTACCATTAAAAGTGGTAGAAAGCGGTAAGATTGAACAATTTTGGTGAAACTATTGAATATAATTGAGTAATGTGTTTGTATTGTCTGTTATCCAGTATGATATGTCTGTTATACTGTTCGCAAAAGTCAACAAAACTAATAACCCAACGTTATGCTAATTTATACAATTTTTTTTGCAATAAGATTTCAAACTCTACCATACACCTGGTACGGTCTTATGTTTCATTTTCCCCGAATAATTTTCCCGTTTCGGCGTCCCCGTCAACGCATTGAGATCTAATGGAAGGTCGCAAATAAGATAATTATACTATAAAAGCGGGTCAAGCGCCTACACAATGAAAAAAAGTGATGAGCTCATCAAAAAAGTGGCTGTTGAATCTGTCCGGCTAATCAGCGTGCTCGAACAGCGACAAATCATATTTTTGTAAGCAAAAGTTAATTAAAATGCACTCAATCAATCTTTTTTTCTTGTGTAGGCGCTTGAACCGCTTTTATAGAATAATTAACTTAATATATGGAGAGTTTTGAGAAAAAAACTCCGACTACTAAGTTGCTACTTTAGTCTTTTTCTAGCAAAATCCACGCGGTGTCCCAATCAGCTTAAACATTGAGGTCACTTTAAATTTGATATTATATCTTGCTACTGGATTGGGACACCACGTGGATTTTGCTACAGAAAGACTATTAGACTTTAAAAGTAACAATATATTAAATCCGGCAAATTGGTGAAATGCGCTTCAAAATAGTTTAATTAACAATTAAAAGTTTATTAACATGAAAAAACAATTAAACAAAAGTTTTATAATTTAAAATCAAAATTTATGTACAGTGGTGTTAAAGTTATTTTCCAAATTGACACGCGTAGGCGAGCTTTGTATTTGAACAATTGCCATCATCCCAAGTGCTATACCCACCATATCCCATAACAATGCAATGTTGACCGCCGGATGCATTATCAGGTTGCCCCTTGGCCCAAAAGTACGCCGAGGGTTTTTGGTAATTATTATCGACCCATGTTCCTTCTTGACGTACATCAGAGTACCCAAGCCACATACGCGTCGCCGACCACATGCTAAGACGGCCCAGCCAGTATCTTAACTGATAACGCTTTAACATCCTATGATGAAATCCAAATTGGTGTCATAAATTATCATAAATTGTCATAAATCGTGTAATTTGTGTAAATTTGTGTGAATTTAACATTTAAAATTTTCGTGTTCACTTATTACGTGAAAAAGTTTTTGATAAACTTTTTATCCAAACGATCTTATATAAATACACCGGGTGCGCCGTTATCTGGCCAGCCGTTATCCGGCCGGAATCTTCCTTCGTTTCTTTATCTGCGGGGAATTTTGAGGAAAAATTGTTCCAGCTACTCCGCCTACGCGCTGCGGCGTTATCTGGCCAGTATTTCGGAACAAAATGGTTTTTGGCGAAAATGTCGGCAAGATAACGGCGCACCCGATGTAGCAAATTCTCAAAAAATTATTACAAATTATCCTTTTTTCTAAATAACGCAACCCATGTACTTTATATATCTATTTAACGCAAAAAATAATCTCAACATTCCGAATTCGCCAAATAAGGGCCATTTTAAAAACTTATAACCGCCTTTATATGGCAAACATTCGTAGATCGCTGTTTATAGTTTTCAAACCTCGAAATTTTTTTCAGGATACTCAATTTTCGCCAACTCGCCGCCAAGATCTTTGCAGTGAGCGTCTGCATCGAACCAATTTTGTCGCAAAAAGAAATATTTCAATTGTGATCCAAATTTGTCGGACAAAAGTTCTTAAATGTATCTGTTGATTTTCTATTACACGATCGTTTACATATTCTTTCAAATTCAACTTTCGAATTTATGTGAAAAAAGTTTCATTTGAGTTGTCTTTATATGTCCAGGGCTTGACATAAGTCGGAAAAAAGAAATGAGCTGGTCTGCCGAGCCCACGAATAAAAAAATGAGCTGGTCTGCCGAGCCCACAAAAAAATGAGTTTTTTCTGAACAAGCTTGTCGAGCTCAAAAAATAAGCTTTAATGAGCTGGCTTGTCGAGCCCAAAAATGAGTTATCGAGCCAGTGCTGCTCAGCCATCTGTTGCCGCGCTAAGATTACATATTAACGCGCTTCTCGCTTTTCTAGTTTTCAAGCCTATTAAAACAAAAAAAAATTGAGAAAGCGAGAAGCACGTTATTTTACCCCATACTATACGGCACGTTAAAAGTAATATGTTTTTTATCTCAGGAAGATCTGATACTGCTATAATAATTCCAGACTTTATATTCCATTTAAGCACACGTAGAATTTAAAAATGCTCATTTTTGTTTTGTTTTTTAATGTTATAATAACCTGAAACTCGTGTTAGGTCAATTGTTGCATCACCCGATTGTCCAACATGAAAAAGCTTGGTGGCACTGGCGTAGCAAACTAGAAAAAATAATAACATTTTATTTTTAAAGTACCAAAAAAATCCGGTCCTTAGACGATATATGTTTGAGGTGATCTACGTTATGTAACTGACTTAAATACGAAATAGACTAAATGATTATTTTTAGCTACCTTCTAAATCAGGAATGCTCAACTAAAGAATCGTCAGATATTTATACCTAAACGTTGCCGTTATGGTTACATCATTTTCTTACTGGTTAATTATTTTAGAACGATTTGACGACATTGTGTCGGTTAATTTGGTAAGACGCCAGCCAATGAAATTTGATGGTCAGATTGAACCGTTGAAAATTCCATACTATCTAGACATTAGATTGGAGAGGAAACGTTCTGCTAAATTGCGGTAGGACGAGCTTTCTTTGAAGCGTTGGGGGTACGTTGGCCCAACTAACCAATGCTCTGGGAACGTTAGGCGCTGGAGAAATTTTGTCCAAATTTTCAAACAGTGCTAGATACGTTTTAGTTTTTAGTCAAGTTCACGGCGCTGCGAAAGGTTTTTTCCAGACGGTTTTTAGTGATAAAATAAGGCCAAAATCCAATTCCCGACAAAAAGAGGCCCCGGATTTGACTAATTCTCATTTAACGCTTACATATTATGTGAAACATAACATAACCCCAACATAAACGTTTACATAATATGTTAAACATATTCGTTGCTCACAAAAGACTGTCAAAGGATATTGTTTAATGGAGAAGTCGGATATGACACATTTGACTTCGGAGTCCGAACTTTCAAATTAATTTCCCTGCTGATCGATAATAAAGATGGGCCACAAGTAATAATTTTGTCATTATTTTATTAATTTATTAAGTCTAAAATTTAGCGCTTTCAGCGCCTGATATCAGTTGTAGTCAAAATGCGGAAACTAAATGAACAGTTGGCTGAACGTGAACTTTGGCAGTGTTGTAGCAAAAACTATCATTATAATATAAGATATTAAAATAAAGCTTAAATGATGTTTGAAGATGCCTATTTGTCTTTATAATCTGAATGCACGGTTTATATAATGAATGCATAGATGTTCTTACATAGGGTAATCGTTTGGTAGAATTTTTCTCAAGTTTGAAAACATTTCGAACATTCTCGGAAATCGTATTTTCTAGATGGCCAAACTCGAGTTTTTTCCGCACGTGTAAAGACTAACATATAGCCATCTAAAAAATACGGGAGAAAAAAAACGGCGGAAATTTATGCAAATCGCGGAGTAGTGACTTATTCCGGCTTCAGTGCCATTTCTAGCGTTTCAGGGTTAAATATATATCCGAACATGTCTAGTTCGTTTTTCTTCATCCTATAAAGTTTGTTGAGTTGCTCTTTCGTCAACTTTGCTAGTTGTTCTTTGTAATCCAAGCCAACACTTTCGTTCTCTGAAAAAATCGTTTTAACGACGTCCGAGTTAAATTGTTTTTTTTTTTTTTTGCTTTGAAGCCAATTTTCACAAAAACTTGCTCAGTTTCTGTAGGAAGTTTGAGTGAATATTTTTTTTTATAAATTTAAAATACTCTCCCATAATTTATCTCGGAAAGGTTCTTTCATTTTGTCGATAAAACACAAGTGTCCACGTAGGTGGACAAATTACAAAAAAATGGTCGTTTTATAGCGAAAATGGTTATAATTAATAGAAGGTCCTGTTAACATGGCCCTGGTAAAATGACACAACTTGATAATGCCGAATACAGAAAAGGGTCAAACCTGAAAAACGCGAGAGTTTTCGCCCTTTTCGGTATTTGGTCAAATTAGCTGGTGGCGCTGAATCATATAGACCAAACCTTTTTTAGATCCGGCTTGTTTTGCTGCCGGCGACAACGTCTCCCAGAGACCGATTTTTCTGAGCACATATTGATAGTCTTCGCCGAAGGTTTCAAGACGAATAACGTATTCATAAGGGAATTCACATGGAAAGCATGCCCTCTCGTAAGAATGAAAGTGAATATCAAATTC
>SCLG01000617.1:36697-49693 GCA_004367875.1 Oikopleura albicans
GGCCTGATAAACCATCTGGCGGTGTACTATATGACACCGTTTTGTTGAAAATAACCTTTTTTAGAGCCGGCTTGTTTTGCCTCAGGCGACATCGTTTTCCACAAACCCATTTTTCTCAGCACATATTGATAGTCTTCGCTGAAAGTTTCAAGACGGATAATGTATTCGTACGGAAATTCACACGGGAAGCACGCTCTCTCATAGGAATGGAAATGTATATCAAATTCGGAAAACTTGTCAAGATCATTTTCAAGAAAAACGGCCATAAGGTCCTCGAAGGCGACCATTCGGGTGTCTTCTTGGTGATTTCGGGCGAGTTTTTTGGTGTGTAATTTGCTGGTCAAAATCAAATCTAACTTTCGCAAAACACCCCGGGCATAGTTGATGCGGCCGTTGTCGCGACAGTTTTTGTCGCACAAAATATTATTCCAACCGGAAATGAGTCGTTTGATTGGGTGACGAGTTTGGAGGAAAAGCAATTTGGGATGTTTTGTTTTCAGAGACGTNTTCCCGTGGGTTGTCCCAACTCTTTTCGAAGAGCTTTTTTGGCTTATGTAAGCTAAACTAAGCTAAGCCAAACCATTTTCTTAGCTTAAGTAAGCTATTAGCTTGAAGCTAAGCCAAGTCAAGTTATTTTCAGAATGACTTATGCGATCTAAGCTAAGCCAAAATTAATTTTGACCCCCTTTAGCTAAACCTCTTTAGCTAAACTACGCCAAAATAAAAGCCGACTTTGCTGAGCACTGAGCTGGCCAATCCAAATACGAAATATTCGTGTATTTTGGACAACTGGTTAAAAAAGTTTTTCACCATAAAAAACGCAAATAAATACCTGAAATGAATCGAAATGTCCTTTTCCGACGCCATCAAAAGATGAAGTACCCCACCAAAAATGATTCCACGAAGTCGAGCCGGTTTTCGGCGGAATACAGCCCGACAACTCCAAAATTGGCTCATGAAAAATGTGATTAAACAAAAACGGTTTTTTATCGGGTATGCTTGAATAGTCCAAGACGGGCGGCTTTCCATGTAAAGCTTGACACCCCTTTGTCAAATCATCACGCCGTTTTTTGAAGCGTTTTTCAATCCGCAGCATATCTTCCTCGGATAAAAATGGAACGCCCCCGTCCATTATGATCACATTTGACTCGTTTTTCTGTGTTTTTGGCTGAAAAAGCAGTTTTTCAGATATTTCTTCCTCGGGTAAACTTTCACGCGGATGTGGCACATCGGCGATTGGCTCATTTGGCAGAGAAACGGGCGCGTCTTCAACGGGCGCGTCTTTAACTGGCGCGTCATTAACTGGCGCGTCGTCTACGTACTGTGCCTCGGGCAACTTGTGAATTTTGCGACCGGGATTCACGTTGTCTCGTTTAAACTCGTCTGTTACTTTTTCTCGCACTACAAATACATTGTTATGTTTACTATCTTGAAAACCAATTAGACTACAATGTAGTCACTAAATTTGGAACTTTTTACAATCATTAACTTTTTCAAAAAAAAACAATTTTGAATGAACCACACAGTACGACTCATACTGTATGACACAAAGAACATTGCATGCCGGTTACCTAGTTTTTAAGTTACACCACCAACCTAAGTAAGTGAACACTAAGTAAGTTAATAATCTTCAACCAATTTAAAATTTGTTAACTTTAGTTTTTTTGTCCATTTTGTAGTTTTGTAGTATTTCCGCCTACGCACTACTCAACTGACTTATGTAAGGCTTAAATAAGATAACACATTGTCCCACTATAATTTTGTTAACTTACTTACGTAGCTGGTGTAGTTAAAAAACATTTCAAAAATGGCACAAATCTCCATCACCTCATACAATTTTACGGCAGATATATACGGCAAAATTACACGGTAATTGTAGGGTATCTTTTCGGTAAATTGTGCGTTCAATTTTACGGTAAATTGTGCGTTCAATTTTACCGTAAATTGTGCGTTAAATTTCACGGCAAATTTTTCAGTACGATAAAAGAGTAAATAGAAAACTTACATTGACGATCGATGACAATTATTGAACCCAAAAATCCCAAAACCGACAGTACGATTCCAGTGCCCAAAATGAATTTAACTTTTTCTCGGTGGCAATTTATCACATTAATGTTCCTGACCAATCTCAAACACTTTGATTTCATTTTTTACACACATGAAAAAATACAAATTATATCAGATTTTTTTTTTGATAAATTGAGAGAATGCAAATTCAGTTTCTAGTTTGCATGCCTCAATTTTCATGCTTCAATTTGAACATCTTTTTTTCTCTCTTAATTTAGCATAATCTAGCATGCCGCTGGTCCGCGCTATAAACTTGACATTTTTGCGACAGATTCTGCTTTTTTTGATAATTGGAACCTAAATATCCGTCAACTGGCATTCTTCTTTTTTGCATGCAATCTTAACAAGAAATTAAATATTCATTCCAGTCAAGGAGCCAATATTTTGAACGTTTCATGCAGTTCTAAGTTGTTGAAATTATAAATTATGTTATTCTGAATTTAATTAAAAATCTTCCCTCTCATTATTTATAGATATGACAAGAGAAATCTATGATCGACCAGCGTCCGAATTTTTTCTTCTTTTCATGGTACAGGGTGAGGTAATATAGATGCTAAGCCGTTTTTTGTGACTTATATTCGCTCAGCGCACTCGTGAACAAAAAACGGCTTAGCATCTATATTACCTCACCCTGTAAACGTTTGGAAATTTCAAATCTTTTTGGGCAATGAAAAAATTGATTAAAAAATGGTTTCAGAGCTGATTTTTCAAAATGACCGACGATTGTCCGGTAATTTTCGGTTTTTTATCAATAAACACCCAAAATTACCGGTTTTGACCGGTTATTGGGTAATTTGCTGTCAATGATTCCAAACCTAGATAAGTAATTTTTGTTTTTTTATTCAAAATTATCGGTTTTAGAGTAAAAACACGCAAAATTACCGGTTTTTGATTAAAAACAGTCAAAATTACCGGTTTTGATAGTCTACATTCAGCCCAGAACCATACAATACCGTTAATTGTGTGTTACAACATAATATTGCCACCGTTTCCTAATCTGATGATGATTCTCATACTCTTCCTTCTGTATCACATCTGATTTTCTAAAAATTATATTTTAGTGAAGAAAACGCTTTGATGTAAAAATTGTTCGGTTCTCAATATAATTGGCCAATACTGATGATGTCTGTTACCGATATTGGTAATGTCTTGACTTTTTGGGACATTAAAGTCGCAAATTCTGTCGTCTATTTTTGTTTGTTTTTCCTGACGTTCATTCAAGGGGCTTTGCATGTATAAATTATACTGACGTCAGGTTTTTCGTGATTTCTCACTGTTATTATAACTGCTTAATCAAATAACATACACAGGGTGCGCCGTTATGTTTCACCCGGTTATTTAACATAACTTATGTTTCACTTTTTCCCGCCCGTGCTGTTATGTTTCACATTTTTGAGAAAATATTTTCGCCAATTACATATTTTTATATCATAAGCCCTACGCCGTTATGTTTCACTTTTTCCCGCTCGGGCCATTATATTTCAGTATTTTTCGAACTTTTTTGTGAAATAAAACGGCACACCCTGTGTATTATTCATTAAATACATTGTAATATATTAATTAATTTCTACGTTATTTTATACTGTCGTTACACAAAATTAAACAAAAATATTGCATGTCTCTCTAGATGTGCATTTGTAAATATTTTGAGATGTCCACCTTTTTCAGGCCGATTTTTTTTTACAAATTAACCTCTAGGTGTGCAATTTTTACAAATGTATATGTCAAGATTATTGTCCGAAAAGATGTATTTTGGATGAAATTTGAAAAAACATGATTAAATTTGATTAAATGATTATTTCTATCATGTTTAGACTTATATGATTGAGTTATTGGAGTAGAATCCGAATATTGCACTTCCAGAGTTAGTTAACCAAATCTTCTAGAAAAGTGGTCAGATTTTCCGTGAGTAAAGTGACCACTGTCGCTCTAGATGTGCATGTATCTCTAGATGTACATGTCTCTCTAGATGTGCACATACGCACTCTTCTTAAAAAATAACATATTTAAATGGTTGCAAATTTACTTTGATGACTCTTGTTTGAGCGCCACTCTATAGGTCATTTAAGACTTTAAATTCTCTCGAAAATGTTATATGACATTTGCAAGTATCTTGAAAGAAAACTTTAAATTATTTTATTATGCTTAATCATTTGTCAAATAACAAGAGATACACAATTTAAACCAACACGAGTTGCACTTTTACACGCCCTTAATAAATTACAATTTCAGATGAGGGGTTAAGATCGTGCTTGAGTTAACAGTAAAGATTTAATAAGTGCGATTAACTTGTCCGACAATGAACAGGAATTATATAAAAAAATGCATCTACATATTAATGTGTGTTTTTAAGGAAATAATTTATTGTCAAAATAAAATTAAGGATGGCCGGAAATTATTTTGTTTATAAAATCGTAATTATCTTCTCATATTTTAAGCATTTTTTATATTTTATTCTGGCATATTTTGATCAAAAGCCAATTAAAAACTATTCATCACAAGATTGAGTGAACTTGAGAAAAAATTGGATTATTAACTTATAATCCACTTTTTTATTTTGCGTAAAATGGCCAACTTAATTTTATCCTTCATAGTCGATATAATATACACCCCTGCACCGTTATCGGGTACAAAATTAGAGAAATTTTTTTTCTCGATTAGGTAATTGTTACTCGATAACGGCACAGGGCGTAGTGGTAACTGGAAAAGTTTTGGCATAATTGTTTCAAAAGTTTCACCTGATAACGGCGCAGGGGGTGTATCTAGATAAAAGCAAAAATGTTTTCTCTAACTCATACTAAAAATTGTTAATCGTGTTCCGTTATACCGATTGATTTACCAATAACTGGCAAGAATTTGACCATAAAGTTGCTCATTATTTATGCACAAATCATTTCTAATTAAATTATATAACGTGACGACTAATATGGAATCGGGTTTTACCGGTTTTACCGGTTTAACTTACATGGTTTTCGTTTTCAACCGCATGCAACATCTCTTTTGAATTAAAATTACAGTTTATCTTTTAATACGGTTCAACAATGAACAAGATGTGTTAAAGGTATTTATAATTCAGTAGGTGCATTTGTGTTTCTTTCTGGTCTTATTTCTTATTTTTTTGCCTGCCGATAATCTGATTAATTAAGCAAAAAGGCAATGGTGTGTTTCTTTCTTGTGCGTTAACGGGAAACGAGACTGTGAAAGTTGATTTGTTTTAACGCGGTCAATGAACTTGGATCGATTCCGGTTTTAAGGGAGTCGAGCTTTCACAAGTTTTTTTTTAATCGAGTCTAATTATCATCAATTAGATTGCTATTTTGGCAATTTTTCGCCTTGAATTGAGCAAATAATTTTGAGAAATTAAATTAACATGGATAGTTTTTTTTTGACATCTTTTAGGCTTGTTACTTAAGATTGTCTAAAAAATATGTATAAATTCCTCTTTGAGGTCATTTAAGGTCATCCGAGGTCACATAAAAAAGTCAGAGATTGACGTGATGATGTAAAAACAATGTTCAAAAGGAAAGGAAAATTGCATCAAACAGGTTCATCTGAGCATCTACATAAGAAACATGTATGTATTAATTTCTCCTTGAGGTCGTTAAGGGTCGATTGAGGTCACATATACATATACTACGTAGTACGAAGTCCGTACATATATCCGTTGCTGTTACTCTGTTTCTTTATCAAATGTACCTTTTTGGTTCGGGTGTTAGCCGAAGAAGATGTAACAAATCTCGTCCAATTTTGCTCTCTTTAAGAACTAATTTATTCAATTCAGAAGTTTCTCAGTGTCTCGCTAATAACGAATCAGACCTTGTCAAAATAACTATCAAATTNGGGTCATCTGAGGTCACATAAAAAAGTCAGAGACTGACGTGATGATGTAAAAATAATGTTCAAAAGGAAAGGAAAATTGCGTAAGAGACGTTCATCTGAGCATCTACATAAGATATGTATTAATTTCTCCTTGAGGTCGTTAAGGGTCGATTGAGGTCACATATACATATACTACGTAGTACGAAGTCCGTACATATATCCGTTGCTGTTACTCTCTTTCTTTATCAAATGTACCTTTTTTGGTTCGGGTGTTATCCGGAGAAGATGTAACAAATCTCGACCAGTTTTCTCTCTTTAAAAACTAATTTATTCAATTTAGAAATTTCTCAGTGTCTCGCTAATAACGCATCAGACTTTGTCAAAATAACTATCAAATTCAAGGAACATGTCTAATCTAAAAAAACAGTCTTTTTATGGTCAGCGCAATGGAAAAAGTTGAACAAAAAAAAAAACGCTACAAAACTCAAAAAAAGCAAAAAATATGTATAAATTCCTCTTTGAGGTCATTTGAGGTCATTTGAGGTCACATAAAAACGCGATGAAAACAACCTATAAGTTTTCATGTCAAAACACGCATTCAAATCTGATTTACTGTCTCAATTATATAAACTAAATCAGGTAACAAAAAATATTATTTAACTCTATTGGGTCACGGGTGTTCGTATAACCCGTACGGGACACTGTGTGATGACCATAACAGGCCGTTTTTTAAAGATAAATTTTTTTGCAAAATTTGTTTTACGGGGTACCCCCAGCATACGACGAATCCATCTAGACCCATAAAAAACTAGTTAGATGTTTACAAAGTCCTCCCAGGAAGATTGTGTAAAAAATTTTGAGAAAACGGATTCTACAACAATTGGCCATTCTGTGACCCCCAAGAGTTAAACACCTTATCGTTCAACAAAATACTCAATAATCCGCTTGTAGCCATATATAGAACAAAGGACAGTAAAACCTAATGTATACTAAATTATAATCTAAAACGGTTGCTTTCTAAGATTGATCGAATTAGGAAAGATCAAAAATGACAGAGATAATTGCTGAACAGCATTTTCTCTAAAACCAGACATTTTGATCTATACTTTTTTGAGTAGTAATTTATTCGCCATGAATAATGAGTAGGTCCAAAACTCACTTGACCCGAATAGTTCGGGTCGAACTTCACAAACAAAGAAAGCGGGCGAAATAGATTTACCCGTAAATAATTTAGTCGTTTCTAGGGTACGACCAGCGTCAACGGCCAGTGACATCCCCGCAAAAACAAAATAAATCAGCATAAAGGGGACCACTTACCAGAGTGTGGGGTCTCCAAAAGCCTATATTTTAAGTGATTTTAGTGCCCACGACATTGGTCGCCAAGTCCTGCTAAGAAAGCCATTTGGTCGCCAAGTGTAGTTCAAACTATGATTTGGCGTCTATGTTTTAGGCAGGACTTGGCGACCAATTTTGTGCTCGCCAAAATCACTTAAAATATAGGCTTTTGGCGACCACACACTCTGGTGAGTTGTCCCCTTTGTGCTGATTTTTTTTTATTTTTGTGGTGGGTGTGTTTTTATAGCCAGATAGGTTTTTTATGGGTTTATGTTTGAAGAGTTTTACGGAATGTTTTTTTTTTGAAATTATAATTTCTTTATTATAATCAAACCTAATTAAATAATATAAAATCTATATTTCTAAATAAATAAATAATTTATTAAGATTTTATCGAGAAGCAACGATATATCATTAAGTTAATGGAATCTTATATATGTGTCTTTTCTCTCCGACACACATACATGATTAGGCAGCTTGAGTTGTATACCTTACTTAAACCCCAACTTTCGATATCTTAATTTTTTCATTAAATTTCAACGTCGTGAGTATTCCCAATTTTTCGAAAAAGATCAAAATGATAACCCCAGTTCTTACGTCACCTGCCGTAATAGAAAAAATTGTTACGTGTTTTACTAAAAGTAAAAGGCTCTCTAGCGCCAAAACGTTTATCTCCTTTATTTTTGTTAATTCATAATCGTAATCTACGGGTTAAACTACACACGATGCGCAGTTAACCGCCACCCTTCGCAGCGTTCTCAACTGGCGGTTAACTGCAAAAGTGGCGGTTAACTGCGCAGTGCGTAGGCGATTTACTTGGAAAAAGTGGCGGTTAACTGCAAATAAAAGTGATAGTGTCAAAGTGGCGGTTAACGGCAAATGACGTTTTTGACCAATNGTTCAAACTATGATTTGGCGTCTATGTTTTAGGCAGGACTTGGCGACCAATTTTGTGCTCGCCAAAATCACTTAAAATATAGGTTTTTAGCGACCACACACTCTGGTGATTTGCCCTTTTTGTGCTGATTTTTTTTATTTTTGTGGTGGGTGTTTTTTTATTGTCAGATAGGTTTTTCTATGGGTTTATGTTTGAAGAGTTTTACGGAGTGTTTTTTTTTGAAATTATAAGTTCTTTATTATAATCAAACCTAATTAAATAATATAAAATCTATATTTCTAAATAAATAAATAATTTATTAAGATTTTATCGAGAAGCAACGATATATCATTAAGTTAATGGAATCTTATATATGTGTCTTTTCTCTCAGACACACACACATGATTAGGCAGCTTGAGTTTAATACCTTACTTAACCCCCACGCACAATTATTTGTCACATCCCTAAGCATCGTCCCCTCTATTTACTCTTCTCTGATGGCTTTAGATTCCGTGGACGGATATTTTCGATATCTTACTTTTTCATTAAATTTCAATGTCCTGAGTATTCCCAATTTCACGAAAAAGATCAAAATGATAACCGCAGTTCTTACGTCACCTGACGTAATAGAGAAAAATGTTACGTGTTAGTAAAATGCTCTCTAGCGCCAAAACGTTTATCTCCCTTATTTTTGTTAATTCATAATCGTAATCTGCGGGTTAAACTACATCATATACAGTCCTCACTTTCAATACGGACGTTTTTGATACTGGAAAATACCGTCCGTATTGAGAAAATTGTCGTTAATCGTCCATTTTTCGACTGTTTTGGGGACATTTTTTTCATGAAGCACATTCGTATTGAAAGAAACCGCTCGTACTGAGTGCCTCCGTACTGAGAGTAAGGACTGTATGTGAGTTACAAAAAATTTTATTTCTTCCTTACACAGAAGTTCGAAATGTGTCACTCCTTTGAAACCACAAAAGTACCACGTATTCTGTCAATGAGAAAACTAAAAAGCAATACCATAGGTCATCGGATAAAATAAAAAAAACAACGGTTATAATCTCACCTTCCCAAAAATCAATTTCTCAATAATCGCCAGACAAATTTATTTTCACGTCAACCTCTTTTGGCCAAAAACGTCACTCAGTAATAAGATGAGCATCGAAATAAAAAGTGACAAAAACGTTTGAATTACCTTTGTTCCAAAGTTCTTATTGACAAGTTCTTTCCGAAGCTCTTTCTTTACACAAAACTCTTTTTTNAGTGACCTTCAGATACCTGTTTCGTTGTTTTAATATTTTGTTGTCATGCCACCCAATAAGTAGGTCTAATTGGGTGGCAGTGACCTTGATTCTTGTCAAGTAGACTATAATTCACGTCAAGCCCCTCCGAAAAATATCACACATAAACAAGTTGTCAAATAGTAACGCTTATAAATTGGAATAAAAGGCCATAATTTACTAAATTCTCTTATTTATTAGAGTTTAGAGAAAAAAAAGCTTGACAATTTTTAGCTTAACTCTCAGGAGGAAGGAATTTTTGGGAACCCATAGGGGGGAAATGTGTGTAAATAAACACGCACTTAAAAAAAATCACAATAATTTGCAATAATTCAGAAAAACTGGTAAAGCCAAGTTGTAGAGCTTGTCAAACTACGTCGATCTGACTATTCAGAAATTTATTTGGGCCACCAGGGCCCCCTAGAGAGCTGTTTGAAATCTCCAACCTACGCAAAAAAATGCCAATCGAATTTTCTCGAAAAGTTGAGGGGGGTACCAAAACCTGTTTAGCCCTACGAGGCCTCTATATCCTTAAATCGACGAAAAAACAAGTTATGTGTCTATTTACAAGCACTTTCCCCTGGGAATTAACAGACGTACGAGGGTTAATGCGTAAAATGACTCTCACTAAGGGAAACACGGCTCTATACGACGTCGGTTTATGCAATTTATCTCAAGAAATAAACAAAACTGCTTACAAAATCCAAATCGTGTTTTATTATTAAAAAAATATACAAATCGTGCGGCAAAAATAAGAATAATCGAGCGGTCTGATTTTTAAAATGAAATCTGGAAAAGAAAGAACTTTTCTGTTCCAGTGACTGGGTACCGCATTTTTGGGACGAATGCGTTTTTCAAAGAAGTGAAATGATAAACAGGCTTTCTAAACATTAAATAGCCGGACACGTTAACCCGCCATTTTTTGAACAATTTTTTTATACATAACATTCTACGCATTGAAGCCATAAACCGACCAAAAGCCTAATAATTGCCGAATTTTTGAAGAATTGTTGTGGCCGGTTAACGACGCATCCTGTGTAAATAGGGGTAATTCTTAAATAACCAACCCTTAAATATTATCCTCGCATTGTTATGAGAATCTGGGAAAATCGGAGAAAAAAACTTGGCGGACTTAACCGGTTCAAGATATGGCGGTTAGAACATATATAAAGGAAAGTAAAAAATATCGCGGATATAGAACGCAGATATAAACTGTATTGTGTATACGAAAATTAAAATTGAGGTTGGTTTAGCTGATGTACAAGACCCCAAAATATATGTACGTGTTTTTAGTGATTTTCGTATAACCGGTTAGTTTTTGTCCAATTTAAGTACCAAAATCAGATGGGCCGTGGTCGATAACATGTAGTAAATGTTTAATTAGAACCAAACTCGAAAAAAATTTCTGAGAAAAAATTAGTACAGTCCTATCGCTTTTTTCTTTACAGCCTTTTTCTTGACAAAAACCCCGTTTCTTGACAGATTTTGGCCCGATTAGTCATGATGACGCGTGCAAGTGGGCTATTTTTGCCTTTAATTGCGAAATTGTTCTCATATCTTGACAGATTTTAGGCCCTATGAGTCATACGAAAGTGTCGAGAAAAAGGCGACAGGACTGTAATTGAGTAATGAGTCAAATCATAGTATGAAACTCAAGATTCCGATATGTTTGTGTTTTCTTCGAAATTGCGGTCGTTTTATTTTTGAACAAAAAACGTTCTAATGCCCGTTTTGTTATGGAAAGTGATAAAAGCGGTCCAGAACAGCGTTCTATTGTTCTTTTTGTATTTGTTTTCTCTATCTCTGCACAATAACAGAGAAATCTTTGGTCAAATTAATATTTATGATATAATTAGGGGTGCATAAATTATACATACGAAATAATATACAAGAAATAGTGTACCTGACATTCAATCGTAAAACACAAAATATTTTTACACTTTTATTTTTTACCACTATTTTCAGCATGTGGTACTGTTTTCTCTTTGACTGCTCAAGCATTACTGAATAAACGTAATTTCTCCATTAACGCTTTCTTGGACATTATTTTTAAATACTTAACTGCAGCAGAGCATACCATTAAAAAAATATATTTGTATTGGCCATTATATCCCAATACTAAATGAAGGTAAAATAACGCAACGTGGTGGTATTTTTGTACATTTTATTCGATAACTGTGTCAATAAATAATCGCAAAAACAAGAATCCAAACATTAACATGACCAAAAATGAAAAATATTGGATTTATCATCAAATAATACTTGATACATTAGATATATATTCATATGTTCATGTAACAATATTGGATATGTTGTAATATAAAAGACTATGCAGTCTGAAAAAGAAGACCAAGACAAAAATATCTATAAATGTTTTTCGGAAATGTTTTTCGGAAATGTTTTCGGAAATGTTTTTCGGAAATGTTTTTCGGAAATGTTTTACGGAAATGTTTTTCGGATATATTTTTCGGAAATGTTTTTCAAAATGTTTTCGGGAAATGTTTTTCGGAAATGTTTTTCGGAATGTTTTACGAAAATGTTTTACGAAAATGTTTTTCGGATATATTTTTCGGAAATGTTTTTCAAAATGTTTTCGGGAAGTGATAGAATTCTTTGATGACCTTTTGAACACCGAGCAGTAGTGGTCGCCCCGGGAGGAAAAAAATTGGTTACCCGGGCCGGGAGTTTATTTCACGGCAATAACTCTTTACAAACAAATCTACAGAGGGAGCGCCAAATGAGGGCACGCAAAGTAAGGGGGTACATCGCGAAGCTTACCCTTACTTGGTGCCCCTGTACCTTTAATTTACAATATAAATCATGTGTGGTGAGGGTTTAATTGGTGGTTAAAAATCATTTTCCTAGGGTGTACCTGTTATTTCTCTTCGTCAAAATAAATTGTTCTTATTTTTTCTCTTTTTTTTCTCGATTTTCAAAGTCTTACGACCAGGTCTGTCAGATTAGCGCTCATTTTACAGCGGGTACATAATGTTATCTCTGTGCGGCGTAAATCGTAAAAATGATCGTTGTAAATTTTTAGTTGATATTTTTTTCTGTTGTCTTAAGACTTTTTTTTTCTTCAATGACCTAAACAATAGACACACTGTGCCATTGATTTAGGAGTAGATAATCCAGATCTTATTTGAAATAAATCAATTGTTTAATAACGACAAGAAAACAAAGAAAAAATCTATCTGTTTGGCTGTGGGATGTTTTGTGTTTCAGTGCATCACAACTTTGCCAAAAAATACCGGTGTAAAATTAATCGTCAATTTTGAGCCCCCGGCATTTTTCTCTCGATCCAACCGATTAAAAAGGTCAAGATTTTTTTGTAATCTTACAGAAAACGACGGTTATAAAAAACGGCTAAATTTAGGAAATAAGTTTGTAATTGTATTAACTCTCAGGGGGAAGGAGTTTTTCGGAACCCGTAGGGGGGAAATGTGTGTATATATACACACACTTAAAAAAGTCACAATAATTCGAAATAATTCAAAAAAACTGGTAAAGCCAAGTTGTAGAGCTCGTCAGACTACGTCGATCTGACTATTCAGAAATTTATTTGGGCCACCAGGCCCCTCAGAGAGCTGTTTGAAATATCTAACCTACGCA
>SCLG01000617.1:52618-73939 GCA_004367875.1 Oikopleura albicans
GTAATTCAGATATGAAAAGTGGGTCAGACCATTTTTCTGTCTACTTGGTCCAATCAAAATTCAGAACAATTAAAAACAGACAAAATATTGAGTTAACTAATCTTTATTTGCTTATTTTCAAATATATCAGATTTGTACAGCAGTGTTAAAGAATATCTTTGAAGAATTTCAGAATCGCGATCCTCAAGATGGAGCTACATTCCCGTGATCACTTATGGGATTTTAGAATGTGTCATACTTCAAATATATTTTTTGCTGCACTGTATAACATCATTTATCGTCGACGGTAGTTCACTGGCGGTTTCTTGTACGGATCTTTTCCATATTGTGGTTTGCCGTAGTTGTCTTTTCCGTAGTTGTCTTTGTCATAGTTGTCTTTTCCGTAGTTGTCTTTGCCATAGTTATCTTTGCCGTAGTTGTCTTTTCCATAGTTATCATTGTTTCCATAGTGGTCGTGGTCGTGATGATCGTAATGGTCATGACCTCCGTAGTGGTCGTGGCCTCCATAATTGTCATGCTCATAGTGGTCATTATCACCGTAATGATTGTCTCCGTATCCGTGACCATGGCCTCCATAGTGTTTGTCGTTAGGATTAACCCATGGCGGCATTTGTGTTGGTGGGTAGGGATTTACCCATGGGGGAACTTGAGATGGATACGGATTTGGAACGGATGGCTGCTGAGGTTTAGGGTAGGGATTCACCCATGGAGGCATTTGCGTTGGTGGGTACGGGTTAACCCATGGCGGCATTTGAGTTGGCGGGTAAGGGTTCACCCACGATGGCACTTGATTGCTGTGGTATTTATGTCCATGACCATAACCGTCATTGCTTCCGTAACCATCATCACCGCCATAACCGTGGTCACCGCCATAATTGTTATCACCTCCATAACCATCATCATGTTCATAACCATCGTCATGTCCGCCGTAATGGTCTCCGCCGTCATAGCCATATCCGTCATCAACGGGTTCATAACCGTTGTTATCATAACCGTTAGAAGGTTTATAATCGTTGGATGGTTTGTAACCATTTGAAGGCTTTGATGGCCTGTAATTTTGTTCCTTTTTCTTTTTTCCTCGCGACGGGTCATCATAACCAGTTCTTGCCACCGCTTGGGCTGCTTCGGCCTCTGGGGCTGCAGGGGCCGCTGCTTCTGCAGCTGCACCGTCTTGTGCTAGGCATAGGCCAGCTAAGAGACTCAAAGCAATTTTCATTTTTGGGTAAACCGAAATTATCTTTCGGCTTGTACCGAATGACACAATTTCGACTGCTTATAAACCCAACGTCAAGTTTATTTCGATGTTCAAATATTATGAAATTATCATAATAAGAAACGCTGATTATGATCCGATTTCGTGATGGACGTCCGGTCAAAATCACCTTTAATTCAATTTATAAAATGTTACATATTCCGTTTACTTAGTCGAGTAAATATTAGATAATTGCACCGAGAAGGAATAATTTTGTTTTGCCTTGATGGCGATTTTTCGGGCAAAGTCAACTTTTGCGTCATAATTGGGTAAACTCGGAACTAGTGCGCACTGAATGCTTTCCGCTGATTAACCTTTTTGATAATGCCTTGCTTGCATATTTAAATTTTGAATTGATTTAATCACTTAATAAGTTGATGTCCGATCTTTTAAGGGGGATGTAAATAAAAACTTTAACCTTTAAGTCTTCATTAAAATAAAAAAAAGTTTGTTAAACCTACACGCATGCTCAGGTTAATAGGTCAAAAAACTCAGAAGGTTATTGAGGTCAATATAATATTGACAATTTGTCCGATTTTCACCATATTTTTAACGTTTTTTTTTTAATTTTAATTTTTTAAGTTTTTTTAATTTGATTGTTCGTTTATTTTTCGAAAAACCGCCTACGCAGTACGACCTTCGTTTTTTTGTTTATTTATTTTTGATAAAACTTGTGGTAGTGTTCAAAAAAATCTGGGTAAAACAATCCGGACATGGATGGTCGCTGGTGGTTGATGGTCGTTGAGTTTGAAGTAGATGGTCGTCGATGGTCCACCATCCCGGAAGCTCAATATTTCGAACTGTGTCTTGTGAGGCAGTAACAACAACATTTAGCAGTTTTAATTATGTTATATCTACAGATTTTAGACTACAACTCAAATCATATTGTTTTTAATCCAGTTTAAATAGCGTGGGACATTTGTATAAACGCTAGGTGTTTCTCCACAGTCCAAGCCCCAGCTATGAATACCATACAAACTATACGAGTCATTTTCTGTGCGACAGACGAGGGGTCCGCCCGAGTCACCCGTGCACGAGTCTGCACCATGTGCGCCGCTTGCGCAAAATGTTTCTTCGTGTTTGAACATTGAATATAGTTTTCGTTTACATTCAGAATCCGAATGAATCTTTACGTCAGCTTCTTTCAGGTTTCCTACAATTTAGCCTTTTCATGGATAAGGAAATAGGGTAATGAGTTTTCATGTCTAGAGTACTGTGTACTATGATGACCGACTGCCAAGTTCTGCAAATTTTTCGGAGAGGAAAATTGCTAGGGGGTGGACCATGTGAAATTGTGCTAAAATTGACTAATTCAACTTTGACCGGAAATATGACCCATTTAGGGTGAAAATCGTTGCGCGTCCGATGCGAGTAATAAAAAATTTATCTAACGCACGATATTCCGGTAAATACCAGAAAATCGATATTTAACCGGTAATTTGGCGGTAAAAATTTAGCTCAATTGAGCTCAATCGGGAGATTTGGCTCGTAGGACCGAAATTAGGTGGCGAATCTTTTGTTTAAGGTTTCCGACTTGTTGTCGGTTGTGGTCGCCGGTTTAACACTAAATTATCGGTTTCTCGAGACACAGTCAATAAAATTAATAACTTGTTTCGTTCAAGTTCACATTTTTTCAGCGGCCCATGGTCCACCCCCTACATGTTGCACAACAAGAAGGTCGGACTGTACTATGGTTTCTATTTTTTTAACTTTTATTTGACTCCTGGAGAAAAATTCGCTCAAAAGTCTATAATGCGTAAGAATAATGAACCCACCTATTTTACGATTTTCATCACGACCATAACCACTGATAGAACAATCGTGTGCTCCTGAAAGTTCGGTGGTTGGTAAGCAAATGGGTCGGACATATTCCGTGTATATAAAAGGTGTGTCAGTTATCAAAATGGCTAAATCGTATCCATCTAAATTGTCAAAATCGCCCGTGTCATTCCTAAAAGCATACTTTATTTTCGAACTATAGACTACATTGTCCATAGCGGACAAGGCAATAGTACCAGAGTCGAATGATTCTCGTAACTTTTCTTGTTTGTTCTCCGGAAGAAAAATAATGTAAATGATCTAGTCCGGCACGGATTTCCAAATCGACCCCATCGGGCACCCTATTCGTTGTTAGAATACTCTAAATTCACATTAAGTCATCCTGCCCGTTAACTCTCTATTATTCCAATTGCACCTCTGGGGGTCAAGACAGACGTGCTGCAAAGTATTGGTATTTAGTATTTACTAATTATTTGGGTTGTTATACCTGCATAGAAATCAGCGCCCCGCCGATAAATAACTTTCCGTCAACTTTAACTTGCCACGGTGCTTGTTTTGCTAAAATCTCGGTACCGTGAACAATACGATTTCGACGGGAGAGGTATGGAATCTTTGCGCGTATACCACACTCTTCTTTGATTGGCGTACCCAATGGCCCTGCAACCTAATATATTTTTTGTGATTATCAAATACATAATCAGGGCTTATCTTTTATTAGACTGTATGAAACGTTCAATGAAATAGTTTAAGGTGGGTGTCTGGATGGAGATCAAGGGCTTAACAGTCATGTACATCGAGTTTGCTATAACAGTCATGCGCATCTGGGGTAGCTAGCTACCCCATTTTCTCTAGCGCTCCATACAATGCACGAATTTTCTTGATTATCTTATTTTGAAGCCCTGTCCTTCGTCTCTTACTGGGATGATTTGCAACTTTAACCCTCGTCGTCAACGGACGCAAACGTATCAACAAATTTCTAAAAAAATTACTTTTCTCCGATATAAAAACGTAAAATTATTTTTTGATTTCAAATCCGTTGTCCGTTCTTTATTATCACAAGCCCTTCTCTTTTTATTAAAGATTATAGTGAAAATGGGTAGCTAGCTACCCAATATGCGCATGACTGTTAAGTTGAGTAAAATCAAAACTTACACTTTTTATTAGAGATGATAAAGTTCTGTAATGGAACGGTCTTGACCGTTCGAATCGTGTTCTATAATTTTATGACGTCCTTCTGTTTAGAATTGACTTAGAACGAACTTAATACTGACATAAAAAAAAACAGAACTTTTACATCTCTACTTTTGATCCAATCTTTCATGGATGCAACATCAGCATAGACCCCAATTCGGTAGTCTCCGCGGGGTTCTTTATCACACGGCGATCCATACGAAACCAATCCAACCTGAAAATAAAATGAATTTAAAAAAGTGTTTCATACCCGTCTAAGTTGGCCTTACTTTAATTATTATCGTTTATGGCGACACTATAAGAGATCATTTATCAAAAACTTGTTTACCTTTTAAAAAACTGGTAGATAAAAAAAATGTTAGGATAACGGAAAATTGCTGCGGTCGAAACACTGTTTCGATAATTGGTGTTAAGGTAACTGGCTAGATGGTGTTTTTGAATTGAAATAAAATATTTTTGCCAAAATTTCATTCAACAGTCAAATTATATATACACCACCTAAAGTTTAGGTCCTAAACAGTTATCCTAACAACTATATTATTTGAAAAGTGTAAATTTGTTAAGATAAGTGGTTAAGGCTGCAGCTGTAAGATCTTGCAATTACTTAACCTTTGTGAGGTAAAACTATAGACTATAGTCTATAGTCTATAGATTACACCACCTGCGCCGTTATCGGGTCATCCATTATCGGGTCACCCATTATCGGGCCAAAACCCGTTATCGGGGCAAAATTCTTCCTCAAAATTTTGACCCGATAACGGCGCAGGTGGTTATATAAATTGAACAATTACTGATGTGTGGAAAAATTATAAAGTAGTACCTGCATATATCCTCCTTGTTCGTCTTCACAAAAGAGCGGTCCTCCACTATCTCCCGAACAAGCATCAGATTTCGCCGAACCCGCACAAAATTCCGTGTCAGAATTGAACCCGTATCTGTTCCAAAGAGCGCTACAACGTCGTTGAGAGTAAAACTGATCTGATTATTGACTTTTGTTCGATAAAAATCTATTAAAAAAAGTAATATAATAAGACATGTACGTCGTATAACCCGGAACTGAACAGGATTTGCTTGTAAGATGGCGCTTTGCTTACCGGATTCAGTATCTCCCCAACCCGCTACAAAACATTTAGCTTCCATTCCAAACCGGTATATGCGGTCATCTTTTTGGCGTGTTTTTCAATTATTTATTTTTGCGAAATTTTTCAATGAGACTGTCTACGGTTTTGCATATGACGACCCATATTGACGTTACTCAATTTTACATTTACAGAAATTGGGGATAAAATCTCCGAAATTGTATGAAAGATAAGGTGAGTACAATTTGCCATAGATTTCATGGTGAAGAATGTTCGTTATACATTATAGTCTCGGTTAACTCTCAGGAGGAAGGACTTTTTGATAACCCGTAGGGGGAAATTGTGTGCATATATGCACACACTTCAAAATTCACAATAATTCGCAATAATTCAAGAAAAACTGGTAAAGCGCGTCAAACGGGTAGAGCTTGTCAAACTACTTCGATCTGACTATTCAGAAATTGATTTGGGCCATTAGAGCCCCCTAGAGAGCTCTTTGAAATATCCGACCTAAACAAAAAATACCGTCAATGTAATTTTTTCGAAAAGTTGAGGAGGGTCAGCAATACCAATTCTGCCCTTCGGGGCCTCCTTATGCCTCAAATCGACGAAAAACCAAGTCGTGTGCATATATGCACACAATTTCCCCTGCGAGTCAAGTGAAAACTTTTCCGCTTGTATTACCTTAGTGTCAGGTTTAGTGCTAAACAGTTCCTGAAATTTTTGCTGCTTTCACGCGACTATTGATTGGGATTGTGGCGTTAATTTTAACCAGACAGAAGTCATTGTGACCGGCGCCTCCATCTCCTTCATAATCTGGATGAGGGACTATTTCGGATGCTTGCAAAGTTAAACCTTCGTTGTTATAGCGCTCTGGTTCAGAAGTTCCAGCAATAAACTAAATTCCAAGTTCAAGTCACAATAGCAACCCCGCACGAAACTTAGTTGTGGTTATATCGATAACCATATGTTGATATTAACCTGAATAGAAAAAGGTTTCCATGGACGCCCCGCATTGACGCAGCAATGCGCTGCTGTAAGTACCCAACGGTCGTTTACAATTGTACCACCACACATTCCGATTCCGAAAAAACGCATCCGAACAATTTCCGGTATTTTCACATCATTAAAACTGCATCCATTCAATACACGATGAAGCGAACACATGGAGAGCCTTGAATTGGGAAATAATTTTTAAAATGCTGATTGGTTGCATAAACCTACGCTTCCCCGTGATAACAATAGCAAGATATAGAAATAACCCATGGTACTATATCTTATCTACTTAAAAGGCACACATTCCGCTGTAATGAAATTATTTGTTTTTTTTTGTAAAACATAAAAGCGCACCTGGTGTATGTCGTTTTGATAATTCATTCAGTAACTACAGTAGTCAGTTTTTTCATTAACTTACCTGTCCCATACGGGACTGTATGTTATAGCCGCACATTGATTTGAAATTAATACTATAATTAATTGTTTAAACATTTTCTCTTTAAAATTTATAATTTAGAAATTATCTGAGAGGTATATTCAATACATGTGGTTGTCCAAATAATGATCACTAATACAACGTTAGATTTTGTAGCCTCAAGTTCATGATCGTATTTATTTGTTGTGTTTATTATCTTTATTATTCAACAGTAATGGGAACGAAAGCACTTCAAATTCTTTCTAAAATGTGGGTTTAAATACCAATTATAAAGTTGTTATGAAAATATCACAAAAACGCATTAAAAATGATAGAACAATGATTTATTGCACAGAAAGACTATTTACAGTGATAATGCTTTTATATCTTCTCAATCAAGGTCTTGAAGAACCCCTAAATGACGTTTAGCTTTGGCGTACTTGACACGCATATTTGTTTCAACTTGTTCAAAACAACCTGAAACATTGAGCCGATACTTTCCAGGCAACCTGTCAACAAGTTCGTTTACATCAAAAGTCAAGGAAGAACTGAGTTGATCCAGCATAGGGACTAGCTAAGCTAGACCAACATAAAACTTCTATAACATTTAAAAATATTTGGATATTTTAACTCTCAGGGAGTTTTTGGGAACCCGTACGGGGAGAATGCGTGTTTATAAACACGCACTTATAAAAAATCACAATAATGCGCAGGAATTCGAAAAAACTGATAAAGCCAAAATGTAGAGCTCGTCAAACTACGTCGATCTGCATATTCAGAAATTGATTTGGGCCACCAGGGTCCCCTAAAGAACTGTTTGAAATCTCCAACCTACGCAAAAATACCGTCAATCGAATTCTCTCGAAAAGTTGAGGGGCGTCAGCAATACCTGTTTTGCCCTACGGGGCCTCGATATGCCTTAAATCGACGAAAAAGTAAGTAGTGTGTCTATATACACGCACTTCCTCCTGGGAGTTAATGCAGAGGTTACTCCCAGTTTTGTAATGATCAAATAGCGTCTTAATTGAAGTGTCCATTTTTGACGGTTTTGAGTTCATGTTTGATAATAAACCTTACTTTTGGGATACCTCGTCCTTAACTGAAAAAAGGACTTTAGTTGTATAGACCGCGGTATACCGGTACACAGGGTTCTTGTTTTTGCTTCCTTAGATATAAAATAAAACTTATGGCTAAAAGCAAAATATGACTTATTTACCCCAGTTACATCTCGAGACTTATAATAGGTTTCAGATTAACAATCTGTTTTTGAACTCGTAACTACTAGACTCAACCCGAGAAACAGCCCGGTTGCGCCACCAATGTCGGCGATGAGAGATGTGATTGGGTAAGTCGAGGATTCGGCGTGGATCACATTCATCTCTTCGTCCAGCTCAATCTCAAATGCGACCGTTTGTAATCCATCCAATGTTTCGGTTTTCATCTCTCGATACTAAAAAAAATGTATGCTCCAGAAATTTGATACTAAACAGTTATTTGTAACAAGAATTAATTTAGAACACCTGCACAGTTAGCTTGTGGAAGTATTTAAAATACAAGATAACTTCGCTGTCTGTAGGGCGCAGCGCAGAGCGTGGGCGGGTAAATAAAAAAATGTTTGTATTGGTTAAAATACAGCACTTACCTACGTAACTTAACAAAATTCACGTAAATGAACACCTATCATGATCAATTATGATATCAACCATTTTGGAAATTATCAAGTTTTGTCCTCAAATTGTAACAAAATCTAGAAAAGCGGCCAAAAAATCACGTAAGTTAACAGTTTTGTCAGTTTTTCATAAAAAACCTATATCAACAGTTTTTCGAAAGTTTTCCAGCACTTCCGCCTACGCCCTACTCACGTTAGTTAACAAAATGCACGTTAGTTAACAAAATGCACGTTGGTTAACAAAATGCGCGTAACTTAATATCTTTTTCCCAAAAGTTTTAACTGTATTGAAAATTTACAATATAACTGCCTAAAGGCTGTCTAACTTACCTGCATCATGGCCAAATGAAAACTGTATCCTTCGCAGGGTGCCGCACAAGACTGTTTATTATGCCATTCAAAATCAGTAATCATTGGGGCAACACAAGTAGCATGTTGAGAAAAATTGCAGACGCTGAATTAATCAAGAGTAATGTCGCGCATATGATAACCGGTGATTTGCGCACTTATCTAGCCGGTTTTCCTGTCAGTATTCCATATCTTATTGATATCATGTGGCCTTGTCTAGTTATTGGAGCCGATTATCGTGGAAAGTGGCCCGTTAACCGCGCAGGTTGTTTTTAACCCTTACCTACAATCTTCATAATCAACAGTGGCTGAAGCATATGAGGGATAACAACCACATTTATCGCAAACATGTTGTTTCAGAAGTGTTTCCATACAAATATGCTCAGTGTACTCGTAATTATCCGACCGGACGCAATTCGTGAATGGTTTTCCGAGAAACTCGCGTTTAACGTGTTTTAATCGAATATGAGTCTGGAACTTGGAATTTAATATTAACGAATCAAATCTTGATAAAACGTTATGTTGCAGTGGATGCGAGTAGTATAAGGAAACACCTGAAAACATTTAAGATAACTGTGTGCAATGACCTCATGGAAAATCTAATAAAGTGCATCTGATTGAAATTATTGTAACTGAATTCAATTGGAATGCTATTCCCATCTAGTTGTGTACGGATTGAAATTGAATTCAATAATTTCAGATTTTTTCTCAGTTTTTTTCTCTTTTTCTAACAAACCGAGGCGGTGTTTAACTCTCCTTAGCCGAACAGACTATAAATAGGCCGTTCGACTTAATCGTGAATAATACCCAAACGGATCGAGATTTTTTAAAACCGAAAACAGTTTTGGATTTTTTCAGCAAATCTACGCGTAGCTACGTTAATTCGTAGCTACGTTAATTCAATAAATTTTCGAGATAATTTTATATTTTAGTTTAGTCGAAATCTCGATATGCAAAGAAGCAACTTCAACAAAAATTTTTATTTTTTGTTTCTCGTCCGCTGTTAGACTATAAATAGTCAGGCGCCTATTTAGGCGTGAATTGCATATTCGACTCTTTAACACATTGGTTTTCTTAGCGATTAATAAATAATATTTTTATGTTAAGTTTTTTTCAATAATTTAGATAAGGAATTAGACGTCGCAACTAACAAATACAATTTGTCAATCGTTAAATTAATTTTTCCGTGAGAAGTATTTCCGGGAACGGCCTATTTATAGGCTGTTTGGCTAAGGGGGGTTATGCCGCAGCGTCGGCTAATAAGAGTTAAGCAGGCTACAACAAATTATTTACCTGTGTCTGTGCCTCGCCATCCTCCTACATTGTCAGAGCCATTCACTATAATGCGCACCTCCAAACTAAAAAGATCCACTCTGATATTTTCTAGAATTTTTAGAAATATTAACGTGACATTTGGGTTCATAATTTCAGCTTGAACGGCCTGTGTATACCTTTCATAAGGAGTATAATTTGAACCACTATTAGGATTAATAGATAAACACTGGCCATGTAGTGTGCGTTGGCGTTTCCAATTAACCGTACAGTCTTTGGAGCCAAAAAAGCAGCTATCCATCCAATACGTGGGTTTTGTTTTGTCCATGAAATCGTTCATAGGAATCGGGTCAATATTTCGGAACATTAATCGATCAAGGGTGTCCGCTCCTGCTGAAACTCTTGATCGCTTATTCAAGGTTAAATTTTGCCGATACCACTTTTATAATTCAATTGAGCCTTGACCGCCCACGCCATTGACTTCGGAATTTTACAACAGTATCAGGTTAGCGTTTTTATTAATAAGAGTCACAGGAGCTCTAATGCAGCTTCTTTAAGTATGATTTTCCGTAATGTACAGAGTGGCACCGCGGTTTTTCCAAGAAAACATTTTTCCGGGAAACGGTTTTTCAGGGAAATTCCCTGATAAACGTTTTCCTCGATAAACATCTTTCCTGGAAAAACATTTAACTTGAAATACGTTTTCTTGGATAAATGTTTTCTTTGAAAGACGTTTTCCTCCAAAAACTTTTTCCCGGATAAACCACAAACGGATTTTGCCTGAAAAACCAAAATTAATAATTAAACCAGGAGAAAAACAAGCACGAAGTCGCTTATTTGGATTTTCCTTGATAAACGTTTTCTTTCAAAAACTTATTCTTGGGAAAACCATTTTTGAATTTTTCCTGAAAGACGTTTTCTTGGAAAGAAATTTTCTTGCAAAAACCAACTCTTGCATTTTCCCTCAAAAACCAATTTGTGAATTTTACCTGATGAACGTTTTCTTGGAAAGATCGCGATGCCGTACAGAGTATGTACAGAGTATCCTAAAATGTAACCACTTTCTTTATTGTGCGAGTTCTACTTGGCAATCCTGGAGTGGTGTAATTAATTGTATCTAATCCATATAATCGCAACATCATCATATCTGTGAACGTCTTAAAATTGCTGGCAAAGTAGTATTCGATACCATGATTATAAGAATACTAATTTACAAAAGGCAGAAATTACAAACATTTTACAATTATGCTTGAAAAATTTCAATAAAAATATGTACTTATACCGATATAATATTCTATAATTTGTTTTCATGTTTCCATGTTTTGTATTGGCATTTTTTATTTGGAAATTTCATACTGTATAAAATTTCCAGTAACAGCGGGCGCTTGAAAAAGAGTGTGCTATATTTGTGAATAAAAAAAATCTTCTGTAGCATCTGCCCAAAACGAACAAAAAATGTCTAATACGAATAAAGGGAGCTACGAATACTGTACCTAGAATCTAAGTCTTAGATTGAGAATAATATTTTTTGTCCAGCTTTCCTTCCCATAATACTTTTGCACTAGAAAAGATTCACTTTTATTATACAGTACAGTCTAGATGGTATGGCCTATACTGTATAGGCTATACAGTATAATTTATATACAGTATGGTCTATATGCTGTTTTTATTTTAGTGAAACATCTTAGACATATTCCACCTATCGTATAAATAGTTCCCTAACTAATCATTTTCCTTTTCGGTCCTTTAATTATTTTCGGCTAAAAGGCTCATTTAACTCCCAAGGGGAAGTGCGTGTAAATAGAAACGCAACTTGTTTTTTTCGTCAATTTAAGGCATATAGAGGCCCCGTAGGGAAAAACGGGTATTGGTGACCCCCCCCCCCTCAAGTTTTCGAGAAAATTCGATTGACGGTGTTTTTGCTTAAGTTGGAGATTTCAAACAGCTCTCTAGGGGGCCCTGGTGGCCCAAATCAATTTCTGAATAGTCAGATCAACGTATTTTAACGAGCTCTACAACTTGACTCTAACAGTTTTTTGAATTATTTCGAATTGTTGTGATTTTTTTAAGTGCGTGTTTATATACACGCATTTTCCCCCACGGGTTCCAAAAAACTCCTTCCCCCTGAGAGTTATTTAAAAACTATTTGGTCGAAATTATTGAAGTCGAAAAGTTACAAAAAAAAATGTGGAAAAATAAAATTATCAAAGTGTCTGTTACGTAATTTCCATAATACGTTCAGTTAATCGCGCGCTTTGTTTGAAAAAGTGGACAGTTAACCACCTAAAATGTGCTCGGGTGTTGTAGAAAACTCGGAAATTCTCATTATGCCTAACATTTTACATACTCTTTTTGCGTGAATGATGTGAGTGACTGCATACATGTATAACCGGAAATGGAACAGAATAATTGAACAACTTCAGTGACTCATCACTTGAATCCACTGTTTTCATAATATCAATTGACTGGTATTCAAAATAATTGTCAAAATACTTTTTTATTGAATTGTATGTCAGAAATAACCCCAATAGCCACACAAAATAATAGACTAATCTGAAAATAAAAATTTAACTTTTTTCAGACATATGCTTGATTGACGTTTTACGCATAATTTAGACATAACAAAATAACCACCTACCTATAGTAAGTTCACATTGAGTAAGTTAACTCCTAGGGGATACCGAAATGAAATAACCTCTAGGGAGAACTTGTGTGCCTGAAAGGCTCGAAAATGGGCTTAAATAATAGGCAGAATTACCTCAAAATTCATTGAAGCGGGTTTGAAACAAATTTGTTTACAATTTGTAATCGGTTTCCAATTTGTTTTTGTTTTCATACTAATATTCAGAGTCTACAGGAGTATCTCCAAAGTCTATAGGAAGGCTTTTTCTCTAAAGCATTCAGTTTCTTCCTATAGTCTCTACATGACTTTGGAAAAAAAAAATAAAAACTAATATCACAGTCGTATTCTTTGATGTCTAAAACCCTTCTGTACAAAATTCACCGTAATTAAAGATACGGAAATTTAAACCGGTTTACCGGACTTGCGGTTGGTAAAAATTATCGGCGATACCGTCAATGTGATTTTCTCGAAAAGTTGCAGAGGGTTAACAATATCCGTTTTACTCTATGGGGCCTACTTATGCCTCAAACTACCGAAAAAGGGGGCTTGTGTACCTGAAAGGCACACAGTTCCTCCGGGGAGTTAAACAATCTTCAAGTAAGTTAAGAAAATTTTTTGTCGATTCCCGAAAAAACGTCTCAGTTAACAGCTTCTACTGAACTAAAAATATTCAAGAAGATTTGCAGCTTTTAAACTTTTATTTTGTTAACTTACCTAGGTAGGCGGTGTAGGTCAACTTGCAGAATTAAAAAAGGTAGCCTCACTTTCACCTACACTTCCCGTAGTGAATTTTGACCCGGTTTCAAAAATAATAAGTGTTAATAAACTCAAACCAGGATATAAATTCAGTGTCAGGCTGAAACTGTCAGATCATGAATAATCATGTATAAATATCAAAGCTAAAACACACCTACGAATTGGTAGCCGTGACAGTTGGCTCTTACTCCTGATACTTTTAGTTTCAAACATCTTTTAAATTCGATCATCACATTTGGCGATTCTCGACTTAAAGAAAATCTTAATATAGAAAAATAGCTCATTAAAAATTAAGATTTTAAAATGTCACTTATCGGCTTTGCGTTTTTTCAGAAGTTTAATTGCTTTTAAAAACTTAGAAAAAAGAATTCTCTATAGATTTCTTGGATTCATAGAATTTAATATTCGACTTGGTTTCGAAAGTTTTTTTTTTGTTTTTGAGGAAAAATTGGTATCGTGAAAAGTTGCATGACAAACCTACCGCACTTATAAAATGTATACCACTTATATAAGTAGGTCATATACATGTAGTCTTGACGTATCTATTTTGTAGTAAATCTATTTGAAGATAGTATTTATATAAAATTATACCCTGAACGAAAATCAAGAAACGTCTTTTTTTCAAATTAAAAAAAAATTTAAAAGCTAAATATCATTTTCCCTATATATATAAGATGTAAAAAAATTTGATGCCCTTAACTCCCAGGGGGAAGTGTTTTTTGTCAATTTAAGTCATATGGAAGCCCCGTAGGGCAAAACGGGTATTGGTGACCCCCCTCAACTTTTCGAGAAAATTCGATTGACCGTGTTTTTTTGCGTTGGTTGGAGATTTCAAACGGCTCTCTAGGGGGCCCTGGTGGCCCAGATCAATTTCTGAATGATCAAGTCGACGTAGTTTGACCAGCTCTACAACTTGGTTTTACCAGTTTTTTTGAGTTATTGCGAAGTATTGTAAATTTTTAAGTGCGTGTTTATTTACACGCATTTTCCACCTACGGGTTCCCAAAAACTCCTTGGCCCTGAAGGTTAAAATCAAAGCTCTCATTTTTTGACTTCAGGGTCACAGCCTGACTCACAGGTTGAGATCACAAAATGATCAACAATTTGTGAATATGTTAAGAAAACCCCGTTATGGCTGTTTTTAAAGATAATATAATATTATTAATCTTCATTGCAAATAGTGTTTATGGGGAATTCGAACATGAGTAATCCATCTAGATAATATTTTTTTATAAACATCAATTAATATCTCCAAAGTTATCACAGGAAGATTTACATGAAATCTTTGTTACAAGGACAATTTTTCTTACTCGCATTTAGGGCAGAAAACGTTTGAATTCAGAAAAGTCCTGAAACAGAGGTCGACATTAAAAGATCAAATTGGTATTATCAAGAGTCCATCAAGATGAAGTCTTAATAAAAATGGATACTTATAACCAGGGCTCGGCACAACTGGCTCTTTTTTGGCTCGGCTCGGCTCGGGTTTTGAGCGAAGAAATTTTTTTTGGCTCGGCTCGACTTGGCTCATTCTAGCTCAAAAATTCCCTGGCTTGGCTCGGCTCGCTCAAGCTCAAAATTTTTCTGGCTTGGCTCGGCTCGGCTCGTTCTTAGTCAAAAATTCTTCGGCTCGGCTCGGGCGATCAAAAAATTTTACTGGCTCGGCTCGGCTCGGGCGAACCAAGCCGAGCCAAATTGCCATTTTTGCTCGCTCATGTTAAAATTAGGTCGTTTTTCAACGTGTCAGAAATAACTTTTTAAAGCGAACATTGCAGGAAAACAAAGTTAAATAGTGAAATACCGTTTTTTGCATGAAATTTAAAAATTTGGGCGCTAATTTTTTTGAAAAATGTTCGGACCGAAAGCAAACATAGAAGTACCTGTTAAAATACAACAATTGGTACACACCGCATGAGGGTTCATCAGGTCACTTTCGCCTTCCAAAATCGGCCTGATAAATCCTCAGGTAACATGATAAATCCTCAAGGCGTAGGCGGAATACGCAAAAAGCTCTTGGGAAAAATAGGCTTCATAAGCGCACGAGCGGGTAAAGTGCCCTGATAAACCCTCAGATGGGCCCTCAGATGGGCTGGGAAAGCGGAGTTCTATACTATTACCTAATTGAGTTACAGAATGGTCCCGCGAAGAGAGGCTACATTGGATGCTATGAGTCATAGCCTATGACCCTATGGGGTTACAAAATTGGCCTTGAAAATTGGCAATGGTGACCCAATTTGTGAGACAATTTTGTAGTCTGACCCCTCGATGGGTTTTGTGACTTCTTTAAAAACCGTTCAATGAATTTGTCATTCTTGTCATAAAATTCTTCAAAAAAATTCTGGATATATGATTCAAATTAAAAAAAAAAATATCGGATAATCCGATATTTTTTTTTTTAATTTGAATCATATATCCAATCATATATACAATTTGTAGAGATATGGCAATTTTTGTGTCTTAATCGGTAATTATCGTGTCGGTTCCCGGTCATCCCGATTTTACCTGAAACTTTAGCTTCAACATTTTCCAGTTTCATGCCAAAAACTGTTTGCAAATACATGTGTTGGGTTTCCCTCAATGTTAGTTCCAAAAAAGTAATTTTTGGGCCGTCCCAAAAATTACCAAATCAATGAGCTTTTTATAGTACCAAAAAACCGAACTTTGTCATTTTCATCCCAGAGATGTATCATGTTAAATAATTGTTTAGATTCAACAATTTTTTTAGATTTATTATAACAGCTTGTCTCGCTTTTGTTATTTTTTTTTGGCTCGCTATTTTTAGAAGCCCGTGGCTCGGCTCGGCTCGGCTCGGCTCGGGCCCCCTGAAAATTTCCTTGGCTTGGCTCGGCTCGGCTCGCTACCATTAAAATTTTTGTTGGCTCTGAGCGAGCCAAAGCGAGCCAATTATGCCGAGCCCTGCTTATAACCAGTGTTGGAAACTTTGTAAATGATTGCGAATTTTTTTTTCTTAATTCAAACTTCTTTAGTTGTTTATTATTGTGTGTATTGGTCCGTGGCTTTTTATAATGAAACACGAGTCTAATATTATTTATATCACTAAACCTTTTGTGCGAAAAAAAGTACCATTCAAAGATAGAGTGTCCAAACGTTTTTTTCANTACAACCGAAAAATGCGCAAAAAATTGTTAACAAATGAGAATTAGTATTTCGCTTAATTCCTGTTAAGGACGGGTCTATAGAGTTATTTACAAATATAACTCGAAAACTTCAGAACTAGATTTTAGTAAATTACCGTATTATACAGGGGGCCTCAAAGTAAGGGCCACCTTTTTCGATTTTCAAAAGTGCCAAAACATGGCCCTTACTTTGAGAAAGCAAATTTTTGTCTGGTAGTCTGATATCTTAAAATAGGGTTAATTTTCTATGGTTACAAATAACCAATTTTAATTGGATTTTTTATGAACCTTTAAATAAGTATCTGATTTTATAATAATTAATATATTTATTTTGAAATAATAAGGCTTAAAAATAATTGTTTTTTGACCGATCCATACATAGCTATAGCCTATTATCACGTGTACAAGAAATGAAAAGAATACTTAAAATTTTTAATGAAAAAACTATAGTTGGCAAAAAAAATTTNCGAAATTCCCCCTGGGAGTTAACCTTCAAACCCATATTGCGGACTTTTGTCCGCATGGGCATATACAACGTGTTTAAATTAAATAATAAAACCAACATAGAATAATCGATTACAAAGTCGTAAAGCAAATAAAAATAAGAATTTAATTTTTTTTAAATCATTTATTGGAGCTAGGAAACCTCGAAAAATAGGTTATTTGGAATTAATAGTTTTCATGCACATTTTTTTTCTGTCATGTTTTTCCAAAACTGTTAAGTAGTCAACGGCCTACTAACTTGAAAAAAATGAACCCCGTACGTCACCCGGTTAAGCGTTTGTGAAATCGTGTTTTTGTGGTCAAATCGACCAAAAAGTGTCCAAGGGTGGTCGAAGAGCTTTCGAAAGTATGCTCATTCGATGCAGGACCATCGATCCGCGTATAGTTAAAAATTACGAAGGTATAAAACACCGAGTGATGTTGCGGACAAAAGTCCGCACATGTGTTTACGGAACTTTTTTAAATATGTGTTTGAAGGTTAAAAACTGAAAAACAGCCGACACGTCTATTTTACTTTTGCTTTATAACATAACCAAAATTTTCCCACAATAAATACTTAAACCGTAAAGTACTTAACCGTCCATTACTTAACCGTCCGGAACCGGCTTAACCGTCCATTTTTAGCTAACTTTTTTTCAGAGCTAACGCCTACGCCCTATGCCCTCAACCGTCCGTTCTTTAGAAAATTATTTTGAAAACTTTCTCTTTGTTTCTCAAAAATTAATGTCATACACCACCTAACCATGTGAGATAACACCAATTTTTTCGAAAAAAGGTGTTATCTCAAATGCAAATTGTTATCCCAAATGCAAACTGTTATCCCAAATGGGTAGTGCGTAGGTTAAAACCCTGGAAAACTTGAAACAAGTGTTATCCCAAATGCAAATAGGCTTTGGGGAATTTTCCATTAGTTTTGTGAAAAATTTCCAGTAATTTCTGGGAATTTTCCCCTGCCAGTTTTTAGGTCGCATTCTGGATTTTAAAATGAAGTTATATTAATAAATCATCATTTTTTGTGTTTCTAAAATTAACTCAAATTAAAAAAAATTTACTTTGTTTTACAAGTAAGGATCTCTAAATAAAGCTATTATTAATTGTTTTCGATTTTTTATGAACTTTTAGAGATTTTATAAAAATATTTCGGGTGTTTAACTACATTTTCGGGTGTTAACGTTCGGGTGTTAACTACACTTTTTAAAAATTCACATAGATAATTTAGGAAAAAAGAGTGATTTTAAATAAAAAATTGTTATCTCAAATACCAACTGTTAACTCAAATGCCAACTGTTAACTCAAATGAGTAGTGCGTAGGCGTAAATCCTGGAAAAAATCGTCTAAAAAACGCCTAAAAAGTGTTATTTCAAATGCAAACTGTTATCTCAAATGCAAACTGTTATCCCAAATGGTGTTATCTCANTTTTTTTTGACCGTTTTTTTTGTGAGTTCCTTTATGGGAAATACCCCATATGGGTATATTATCAAAAACCCATATTTTCAAAAGTGGTCAGATTACGCTCAAATTTAATTTGCTGGTGTATTTTTTGTCCTTATGTTCATTTTTGAAGTCAAATCAAAGTATTGCAATCTCCAAAGACTATCAGATTAGCCCTGTGAAAAAATGTTAAATTTTGAAAAAGTACTTAGAAATTGCCGAAATTTGGTTTACAGACATATTTTTGGCCATAGAGTTCATTTTTAAAGTCAAATAAAACTATTGTAGTCTCCAAAGATTATCAGATAAGTCCTGTGAAAAACTCTGGAAAACGGCTAAATATTGGTTTTCAATTTTTTTAAATTCTAATCAATTATAATAGTCGTATTTAATAATTATTTTGCATGGAATTCTGTGCATACACATTTTAAAAGATGATGGTTAGTATGAGTCTAATGTCTTCGTCTTGACACGTTTGTCACCTGAGTATGAGATCCTCATTACCAACAAAATAATCGTCATGAGTAGGTTTATTACACAATTTCTACTATTACAAAATCATCGCTGTCATTGTCAGCAGATACGCCTCCACTTACTGAGTATATCCTTATTTTTTTTTTGGTTTTATGATGAAATAAACCATGCGTCGAGGCCGTAGACCGACTGTTCATTAGAGACAATTTGCCAGAGACAATGAAGAAGAATCCGATTCATCTGACGACGAAATATTTCGCCAAAGGTTGTGGTTCGTTATATTAATATGAAATACAGGGAAATTTGGCTAATTGGGGAAAAATTGTATGAAAATCAAAAAGGTAGGCTAAAAACTAGGTTCAAAAACTAGCAACTTAGGTGCAATATCCCAAAATTCAAATTTTTTTCACAGGGCTTATCTGATAGCCTTTGAAGATTACAATAATTTGATTTGACTTCAAAAATGAACTCAATGGCCAAAAATATTTGTATAAACCCAATTCCAGCAATTTTTTAGCACTTTTTCAAAATTCAATATTTTTTCGCAGGTACTGATAAGCTTTGGAAACAACCATAGTTTGATTTGACTTAAAATATGAACTCTATGGCAAAAAATATGCCTGTATGCCAAATTTTGGCAATTTCTAAGCACTCTTTCAAAATTCAACATTTTTTTCACAGGGCTTATCTCAGTGTTCCGAAAATGCGACGACCGCTACCGCTAAATTTCAGGCATCGACGTCCGCGCGACGACCGCTACCGCCAAATTTCGGGGTTTTCGGAACACTGGCTTATCTGATAGCCTTTGTAGATTTCCAAAGTTTGATTTGACTTCAAAAATGAACTCAGTGACTGAAAATACGTCATATAAAATAATTTGAGCAAAATCTGAGCAATTTTGAAAATTTAGGTACCCATATGGGGACTCCCCATAAGGCCATTTTCAAAAAAAAACATCCCAAAAAAAAGCTCTCAAAAAATGAGTCGACACGTGTTTCAGGGTTTTTCCATATTTTTATGTTTTCAGGACGAAATGAGCAAAAATAGAAAATCGCCGATTTTGAACGCGTTTGAGAAATTGCGAATGTTCGAATTTTTAGCAAAAAAATTACTTTCATTGTGTGTTTCATATTGTTCCTCATAAAATTTGGTGAGACACGTGTTTCAGCGATTTTCGATTAGGCCCGGTTTACAATGATTTTCGGTCGATTTAAGGCGTTTGGTCCAAATATGGACCATTGTCCCCCTGGGAGTTAAAGACAAATTATAACACTATCTAATGAAACTATAACACTATCTAATGAAACTACAGGCCTTTAAAAGCACAAGCTGGCCGAATTCATATTGAAGCGAAGTTACATAATAGTCTCATTAAACTACAGTTTTCATTAAACTGTTAACATAACTGAAACTGGTAACATAAACTGGGTAGGGCGTGGGCGGAACCGAAGTTCATTAAATTCTAAAAAGTGTCAACATAATAGAAGTTTGTTAACATAATTGGTTAGGTGATGTAATTCATATTATATAATGAAAGTCATATGTCCTACAGCTACTGAATGACGAAGCATCCATAGCTCGTCTATATACGTGTTAAGTAGATAGGCATGACTATATTGTCATCTATTGGAGTCCACTAAAGGGACCAATGATTGGATTTGGAGTGCGCTCACAATGTTTTTTCGAGGAGATGTCCAGCCAATCAACGCGATCCTACAGACATTTGCAATGTCACAAATGCCCACCCACCGCGGCCATATCAAGGTGGACACACGAAAAAACTCCTTTTTTTCCATCTAACGTGGAAAACATTGAATTGAGACATCGTGAATAATATATATATCATTTTATTCATTGTACCAATGGCGACAGCCGAAAATTTGGTACAATGAATAAAATGATATATATATAACGTGGAAAAGTAGCATATTTTTTACATAGCTACATAACACGTATAAACAAAATAAAATAGTTGTGATTAAATAAATAATATTAAATAATATAATATACGGATCGTCACGCAAATACAAATTTTTCGTTTGCTCCGAAAACCCACCCGTTGTGTGGCGCGCCTGAGGGCTCAAGAACCTCGGGCCAATTACAGGCGTTTGTGGAGAGCGCGGCCACTACTCACGCGCCTATTGGATAATTTTTTCGTGTTTTATACTACTCAGAGCTAGTTTGCTACTAAAAGCCAATCACGGTAAACGACATACAACGACATTCTGCGGATGGTTTTACACAGCAAAAAAAAAACTTTCGCATTTGCGTGACAATCTGTAGTAGGTAAAATATATAATTATAGGAACTTAATAAAAGTATAATAGTATATGTAAAATATATAATAATAAGATTAAAATAATATAATAGGAATAATAATAATAATAATAGGAATAA
>SCLG01000618.1:6595-19440 GCA_004367875.1 Oikopleura albicans
ACGTTTTCTTCGATTTTCTCCGAAAAACGTTTTCTCCGAAAAGCGTTTTCTTGCTTTTTCTCCGAAAAACGTTTTCTTACCCTTTCTCCGAAACACGTTTTCTTTCATTTTCTCCGAAAAACGTTTTCTGGGAAAAACGTTTTCTTCGAAAGCCCACGGTGCCGTTTTAATGTGTGTACTAAATTAACTCCAAAGGGACATAGGCGGGTGTATAGCGTTAATTACAAGGAATGGCATTCTAAATCATATTTTCTCGGAAAATTAATAATATTGATCCGAATAATATCTATACAGGGGGTAGTGCAATTCTGAGTCGCTTTGCGATATTCACTCAAAGTCCCGTTTTGACCCAGAATTGGGTTTAAATGGACCCCAATTGGACTTTTTGACCGAAAATTGGACTTCTAATTTTTTTGAAACCCAGAATTGGGTGGCTCAGAATTGCACTACCCCTCGTACCAAATTTTAGCTAATACTTAGTATGTTTTAAAAAATGTGTTCTTTTTAGGTACAAGGGGTCCCCAAATAAGGCCTTAGTTCAAATATGGACGTTTTTGAGTTTGTAAAATAGCCTCCGTAATGGAGTCAATTGTCATAAAGTGTCCATTTTAGACTGTTTTGGGGACATTTTTTACTCTTTTAGGAAACTGTCAATAAGAAACAAGTGGGTGATGTTGTTTCCCTTATAAGGGAAATTTACTCCGATACTAGGAGGCTATTTTATATACTCAAAAAGGTCCATATAATATGGACCATATTTGAACTAAGGACTGTAGAGCTCTCTTAAGCGACCGTTGATTATTATCATGATCCAGCCCGGGGCTGGCAGCCCCTGGGACTTAATTATAAAAACCATTTAAATATAAAACCATTACACGAAAAATAAGGTGAAGGGTACTTTCGCGACTATTTGTGGTCGCGAAAAAACCGTTTATGAGTACTTTCGCGACCACACCATTTGGTCGCGAATCGTTCTTTAAAAGATGGTTTCGCGACCCACAAACACCCTTTCGCGACCACGTGGTCGCGAAACCTCACCCGAAACGCACTTTCGCGACCGTTTGGTCGCGAAACTATCTTTTGAACAACGATTCCCGACCAAATGGTGTGGTACCCCACTCCAAAAATAAACCCTATCAAATTAAACTGTACTAAAATGCGTACAGAATAAAGGACGAGTTTTTTCCGTTTAAAAATTTATAAAAAAATTAAGAAATGGCTTTCGTCATCATCTGACATAAGGGCTCTAAGAAGCATAACCTCTTAATTTAATATTTTTTCGTTGTGCTGTGTTTTTCAGACTACTTTCTTGATTTGTACGTTATGTATAGCCCACAATTATGCTAACTTAATTTGGTACAAGACCATGCCCAGATAAACCATATTGCAATCTGTTTAAGCAGTGGAGAATCTAAGTTGAAAATTCAATATAAGCTTTCCATGTTAGAAATCGTCTCACCAAAAAAAACTCTTATAACCCAATGAAAGTGTGTTTTATTTTTAATTTTATGAAAAAATGGTTCAAAGAATTGTCATAATATTGACGGATTTCGAATTTCAAATTTTAGTACACCCCTGCGCCGTTATTGGGCCGAAACACGTTATTGCGTAAAAGTATTGACTATAGTTTTCCAACTACCACGCCTACGCTCGGCCGGAAAATTACGCAATTAAGCGCAAACGTGGCGCCAATAAGAGCTCATAGGGTGTATATTGGTTGAGTTTGATGAAAATCGGCCGAGCGTTTCTAGTATACAGTGACGGCATATTTCAAGATGATATAAAGGTCAATTTTATTTTTTATTTTATTTATTTAGGCCCTTTTTTATTTTCAACTTGGGTGCCCCCTTTTTTTATAAATGCGCCAAAGAGAAAATTGGTCTTTATATCATGTTAAAATATGCCGACACGGTATACTAGAAACGCTCGGCCGATTTTCATGAAACTCAACCGGTAGATCAGACAAAATTTGCATAAATAGTGTCAAAGTAGTGTCGGATTTCACTTATTTTGCTTGTGTTTCACTTTTTAATTCGTTTTTATTTTATTTTATTTTAAAAAGAATAAAAAGTTTTGGCAGACAGGTGCTAATTGAAATAAATTTTTTTGTAACCTTCGGGCGTATGACCACATGTTGGACATAACTCGTCGTTGATAAACTTTTGGGCGCAACCTTTGCAAGACACATGACCACAAGATAATGCACGTGAAATAATGCCGTGGGCACAGTACCTGCATTGATACCGTTTTTTATTTTCCTCAATTTTTCTTTGGTAGGTAGATCCACTAACCGTAGCACCAGGAATGTCTGCAAACGGTTATATTATTATTCACGGTCCAAAGTACGCAAACTTTTTCAAATTGTTATATTTCAATAAGTTACACTCCCAAAGGGAAGTATTTTCAGGTTTTGTTTTAATGATAACCGCCCTTGGGTTTGTGTATTCCGTATTTCCACCCTCATTCGTTCATTTTCAGCTTCAAGTCGCCCAATTAGTTCATTTTTCTTCAAATAGAGCGACAGTATCAGTACGTGTACTTTGAAACGCTCATTAGGAAGGGTCAAGGGCCTCACAAATGATAAGAGATTTTCTTACCACTTTTAAATTTCTATTGAGTACCGAAATCTCTTTTTTCAACGTTTCAACGTCTGCCTCGCCCCGAAAACACAAAAAGCCCATTTTAAAAACGCACGGATAAAGTTGTTTCATTTGTCCAGAAAAATTATTATTGCGATTTTGCTGCATTGACACCATAATGGGAAAAATAAACACAAGTCACACCAATTATTAAAATGCTATCAATTTTGTCTTTTGCGATTTTATGGCGCGAGTTAATTACGATTTAAATACGACTCCAGCCCGCCATCTAGATGAGAAAGACGAAAAAAGGAATTAAAGGTTTTCAAATCAAACATATAGAACTATATAACTGATAATTTACTTTTACTCGTTTTTCGAGGAATGTACAATGAAAACAATGAATTTTGAGGACGACTGTAACGCCAGATTTGGTAGACGTGATAAAATCTAGAAATTTTTCAAACAAACTAATATATCCAAGTTGTAGAGTTTGTCAAACTTAGTCGAAATGAACATTTTAAACTTAATTTGGCACACCATGAGCCGCTACAGAGCTGTTTGAAAGGTTCAACCTACGCAAAATAACAATTTTGCGCCCAAAGACTTCTCTCACCTACGAACTCATCAAAAAAAGCTCGCAAATAGACAAATCTGTGAAGGCTATAAAAATTTGGCATACAAATGAATACGTTGATCTATTTAGTTTAAAATATTTAGTTAAAAATATTTAAAATATTCGATGATGTTGGGTTAAGTTGACAACATCGATATAAGATTTCATCCAATCGTAATTTTTTTTTTGCTTTCTTTGCTTATTTTCGCCAGGGGGTATTTTAGAACCCTTGATTATGATGATTCAATAATTTCACCAAATTTTCTCAACAATGAAAGGTTTGGAAAGGACATTCTATCCGGTGATATCGCTGATTTTCGCTAATGTGGCCTTAATTCGATCATGTGCTGTAATCAGTGTTTGTAAATGAGACTTGAATAAACATAAATATTATAACTCGTTGGGCTCATTCTTGGGAAGGTTGCATCGTAGCACCTAAATTATGATGAACATCAATTTTAAACGTTGAAATTGCTACTGTCGACAGTATAAGACTCAGTACCACGTACCCACAATTACGCGGAATAATTAGACATAATTTTGGGTATCCGGATTCATTACTATTCGTATTCCAGCAGTTTTATGTTAGAAAAAGAACACCATTTTAATGAGAAAAAAATATTTTACTCGGAAGCGAAATTTAGATCCGAATGATCCGAATTTTTATCTCGTTATAACTAGGACGTCCACGAACATTAAGAATTGCATGGTGCGGGAGCTTACGAGTTAAATGTTCCATAATATTTAACCGCGGTTAACCGGCGTTTTTATCAACGATTGATGAGTCTTTGTTGAATTTTAATGTTAGCATACAGGCCCTAGCAATTAAAAAATAGTCGCAAATTTAAAACTGAAAATTCATCTAATGGAAGTGTGACGGCCCTAAACTGCAGAGGTTAAAGACGTTCTATCTGATTGGTCAATTAGAAGCGTGATTTTTTTGCGGCTCAAAAACTGCCCTAAATAAACTGATTAATCATTATTGACCAAGGAGTCAACCAAATGACAGTGACGCAAAAACCTGAAAATGGGTTCTAAAATGCTCTGTAGCGCCAAAACGTGTGTCTTATTTGACATTTTTTATTTCACCAAGGTAATCTACGCATCAAACTGCATATGAAAATTTTATACGTTTTCGGTCACTGCCAATCAAATGCAAAGTTCGAAGTTTGAACTTCAAACTTTGAACAAAAATGAAGATTTTTTTAATTTTAAAATAATTGTTATTTTCGGATATAAAATTGATGATTGATGATGTTGGAGAAAAAAAAAACGCTAAAAATCTGGCCAAATCTCATTAACCACAGTAATAATTTTGGTGCAGTTTGTCGAGGTTCAAGACTTGACCGTCCTAAACTGATTATTATTGGTGTGTTATGGGTGGAACTAACTTATTTGAAATAAAATAACAGGGATTCGAGCTCCAGCTCCGTAATAAATAGATCGGACTCTGTAAACAAAGAAATACAGCTTGTCAACACGACTAAACAAACAACTCAAAATGAAACAAAAAATGAAGAATATCCAAGATTTTGTTCGTTGCATGTTTTTACAAGAATCGCAAAAATCCAATTCGAAAATGTTTGCTTCGTTAGCTAGGATATTTTTTGCGACACGTCAAGTCAATAAATGTGGTTGTAAGACTCGCAGAGTTTTTTCACACATATCTGCTTTGGTTCTGTTTTGGTCCCTATTTAAAAGGGTCCTTTTCGGAGGCGGGTAAACTGGCGGTAGTACCGCCAATTTTCCCGGATTTTGGCCAAAACTGGCGGTAGTTCCATTTTCAAACTGGTGGTACTTGGAATAAATACATTTAATAAACATTTTGATACCAGTAGGATCGGCCAATTATTAATCGTTAATAATGTAATTAACATGAAACTGGCGGTTGTCACGCGAAGCGGGTAAATTGACGGTAGTGCTGGAACTACCGCCAATTTTCCTTCATAATTGGCGGTAGAACTACCGCCAATTTACCCCCGACCCCTTTTTCGGCCAATTTAAAAACTAATTTTGCCAAATTATACTATACTAATTATTATAGAACTTATAAAATAAAATTCCCAAAATCCGAAGCAAATATCGAAGCCATTTCCGTAATTAGTTTTCTGGGATTAACCCGAAATGAAATTGGGCTGAACCAATGAGGGATTTGCAAAATTTATTAACCTAGCACGTTATAAACACCCAAAATCAAATTTATTTAAAACTGATAATTCCAATGGTTATGTGGTGTATTTTTTTAGTCTCTGTAATACGTTCCATCTAATTATATTGCATGAATATAATAAATTATTCTTTTCCGCCTCCGCACTAAGTAGGTATCTTGCATTAATTTTTTTTTTCAAAATGATTTTGCGGAGAGTTATGAGACCAGCCAAACAAGGATTCAACTAAAAAAAAGCAACCAAAATTTATTCAAAATGTGCAACTTATGCGTTGTATGTTTTTTATAAGAATCGCAATAGTCTTCCAAATTGGATATTATACGCTAAATCCAATCGTAAAATATTTGCATGTCTAGTTAGGGTAATTTAAACGCCACGTCAAGTCAATAATCATCCCCGTATCACTTGAACAGTTTTTCACACTTGTCGAGGACTCTTTCGGTAATTATTTTTCGTTCGTGAAATAATTAACCCATGTGCGACGTGTTCTTCGATGCTGTATTTCTGTAATACCGTTCCTTTCTTGCATATATTATTTGGCATAAAATACATTGTTAATATAAGAGCTGAGGCCGCTAATAATCTAACTATAATTACGAATACACTGTAGGCGCCGTTATTTATGAATAAATTGCAAAATAAACTTTTGAAGGACTAATCCGGTCATAAGATGCTATGCAGCATAGCCTATGCTATTAAATATTGTCAATAAATTTCAGCCAATGGTGATCTCTTTATTATCGACAAATAGCCAAAGCTTTTGATTATAGGGTAAGTATGTTAGAGCGAGCCGAGCCAAGCCAAAAAACTTTCGAGGGCTAAAAAACCCAGCCGAGCCTAGCCAAAAAGTATGCAGAAGCCCTGTTCATCATTAGTTCTTTTAACTACAAATTAATTGTGACGGAATAAACTCAATAAAACTAAGAAAAATGGAAAATAATCCATAAGTTATCGAAACTAATCCATAAGTTATCGAAAATAATCCATAAGTTATGGACCACAATCGTTTTTTAATACCGTGGTTATCATTGGTCAGTACCATTGGTCAGTACCACATCTTCTGCTGAACCCTGGCAAATCAAGAGAATGAATTTACAACAAACCTAAAAACGCTCGGCCGATTTTCATGTAAATAACTTTTCCGGACGACTATATTCCGGACGACTATGCTATTAAAATATGCTAAATAAGTAAAGTTTTGAAAATTCAAATTATTTCCATAAATTTTTTTCTAACCGAGAGACAGCAAATTACTTATTTTCAAAGTTATCCAGAATTGAAAAAGTAGCGCTGTCCGGATTATTAATTATGATTGATAGTCGGAAAACAGAGAATGATGCGAATTTTAAGGGTGTTTTTCAAAGATAAGAGCTATATTTTGAACCGTGTTACAATAGTAATATATCTATAAACGTAACCGCATTTTTCCGATAAATTTTAGCCTGTTATCACAACCACTCATTACTGTATAAAAATCTATTTAAATTGCGTTTCTTATGCTCATTAACCCCGATGCGCCGGTGCTAAAATTGGTGTGCGATTTCGACTACATGTGGCTCTCTCGGTTAAACCACTTTTTTAAGTGGTTGATTTGACTAAACTAAATAAATTAGACGAATGTTAATTTTCTATAACGGGAACTTAACACTATTTTCGTACAGCAGGTCTCGGGAAATTCGCCCACCAAGGCGACCGATTTTGCACTGTTTTTCTCGAGAAAATCCAGNGCGATTTTCATTGGAAAAAAGGATTTGCTTTTGAAAACCAGCGCGAAATGGGTCGTCTATATGTACGGATTCCGAGAAACCTGCTGTACAAAAATAATGTTTGTTTCCCGTTAAACAAAGTCAACATTTATATGATTTATTTGGTTAAACAAATCCAACCACTTAAGAAAGTGCTTTAACGGTGAGAGCCACGTAAACTTGCAACAGCACACCGTGTGTAGCACCGGCGCATCGGAGTTAAGACGTGGTGTATATTATATAAGTACAAGGATTTGCGGCTACGGTTTCGGTGAACAGTTTAGAACCTTGTAATTCCACTAAAGCTATATTTTACTGAGCGGAAAGAACATTAAAACAACAAGCTCAGATAAAGTTATATCATTTTTTGTGTTTATTCTATGAAGAACCACAGAACATTGATCGAAGACCAAAATTCTTGAACATATAGAATATAATAGTTAGACTACAAAGATTAGACCCGTTTTGCCGAAAATTTCCGTATATTTTTAGAATATTGTAATGATGAAGATACCAATAATAGCCTCTCTAGTGTACTAACAGTTCTAACAGTACTAACAGTTCTTGATGCCTGAGGTGCTGAATTTTTGAAATGACACCACTCACAGCGTCCCCTTCACTCAAGGTAGTATCCCGGTACTCAAGGCGGTACCCCGGTACTCAAGGTAGTACCCGGTACTCAAAGCAGTATCCGGTACTCAAAGCAGTACCCCCGTACTCAAGGTAGTACCCGGTACTCAAGACAGTACCCCGGTACTCAAGGCATTACGCCGGTACTCAAGATAGTACCCGGTACTCAAGCTAGTATTTGGGTACCCAGAGCAGTATCCGGCACTCGAGGCGGTACTCACCACTCACAGCAGTCTCAACGGGTAATTCATTATTAATGTCATTATTAATGTTCATTATTAATGTTCATTTATTAATGTTATTAATTATGATAATAATGTTTAACATTAATTTAATGTTAAACAGTCAAATCAAATGTGAAAATGTGTGATTTTGAAATTATTTTATTAAACTGATGGAATTTCATGAAGTTCACGAATTGTTTACAATTATTGTAAATACTTTTTGATTTGAACTTTCAACGATTATCTAAGTTTCAATTTAACACATCACCAAATTATTATCACCTTCGGTTTTTTTTTCTTTTTGGGTTTGCACTAATTTGAACTGGAGCCTAAAATCGAAGAATTTCCGGGTTGCACCCAAAATCATTACACCATTTATTTTTTGTTCATTCAAGTCGTTCACGATCGAAATGCTAATTATTCTGGAAAATTTAGAATTTATCCTGTGGCTGGAGCGTTAAATAACTACTCTTTTTTTAGCATGTTCACGTTCAGTGTGGTTAATAAATTAATTCAATACACTATTTCTTAAAAAATGAGTATGTATGCACAATTTGTCTCCATATGTTTTTTGAGTTAACTCCCAAAACGATTCTCGAGAAACTCGGGTGTATTTTGAAAAAAAGGCAAATACACCTGAGTTTCTCGAGAAACTCGGGATTAGTTTGATACAAAGTCAAATATACCCGATTTTTTTGGGAAACTCGAATACATCCGCGTTTTCCGAGAAACGCAAACACACCCGAGTTGACCCCTTCTCATCGCACATAGCGCAAAAAAAAAACTCTTGGAAAAGGGGATGACGTGGCCGTATGGCCCATACCGTATGGGTCATAGAAAATGGTCATGGAAAAGGGACCTTTTAAAGGGTATGTGCCGTGAAAGGCCGTGGTGGTAAAATTGCAAATGACTTAAATTAAACGTGTTCGTACAGTAATAATTTGCAAATAAAATCATAAACATCATTTATTCTGACATTCTTTACAAATGATGCGTTTATAAAGGTTAAAGTTTATTTGGCCGTATTCAGCTGTCTTAACCTAATTGCCTTACTGTTAGAAATACAAAATCTAAGGCTTTATTTTTCATCCGAACACCTTTTGAACACGAAGTTATTGTTTCTCTAAAATAATTAAAATAGTTTGTTTTGAACGCGTCTACTCTTCTCTGATTTGAAGAATTTTGAGCATTTTCAGTTTTTCTTAAGAAAATCCATCTATTTCGTGTTGTACTATTTATTGTATATATTGAATATGATATTTATCAATTGGTTAAATCTAATCGGTGACAATTTGGAGCCGGTTTTGCCTATTTTGTGGTTACTAACCCAGGGCTTGGCAAAGCCAGGCATTTTCCTTGACTTGGCGTTTCCTCTCACAACATTCCAAGCCAAGTTATGTGCCTAATGCCATTCGTGCCAAGCCTTGCACTGACCCTTAATTTGAGTGTCCCAACTTGGACTTACGAGTGACAGATAATTTGCAGGGGTCCATTAATCCAAATTGGACTAAACCCCTAATGATATTCGGATAAAAAGTTTTTTTATAATTTTTCTCTGAAAAACGTTCTCTACCAAAAAACCGCGGTGCCCCATCATGTAATCCATCAAGTTATTTACGACACTGGTTTTAATGTCGGACTGTTGTAAATTACAGTTACATTATGCTATCTGTAATTTATTCAGCTGTGTTTGCATTTTGCGGACCGAATGCTTGAAGTGAAATTGGTACCGTGATTAAGCCTAGCAAATTCGATTTACTAAATTGCTCATCCGATTCTAATAGCATTTTCAAACAGAAAAAAAAAATATAAACAGTAGGTAACAATTTAGCCGTATTAATTTTAGTAGTAATGTTTAAAAAAAGATGTTCGTGTTCAACTCATGCGGTTATTAAGCTCGTACTTTGTCAGGATTCGGAAATTTGTATACTCTCTAAAATATCTTAGGACAAATTTCTGATAATTTCGTAATCCTGGCACGACTTTTCTTGTCATTAACTACTCAGCGTTTTACATTATTTTTTGCCGTTTTTTCTTTCCTTTTTTCTAGATAGCCAAACTCGACTTTTTTCCGCAGTCAAAACCTGGAACATAACCATCTGGAAAATGCGAGAGAAAAAAGGCGGAAACTCATATAAAACGTGGAGTAGTTATAAATTCTATTAAATTATTATAATATTTTTGATAAAATAATAAAATAACCCACAGCGAAGTTATACGGCATGCAGTTTGTGGGGAGGTTGGCCGGCTCGTAATGTTATAGAACGTCCAGCACATTTTTTCGAACGTTCTGTTATCAAGCACGTTGCGTAGCACTATGCGCAGTTATCCGGCGGGTCCAACAGAAAAAACATGCCGAGTAACATAACAGGGTGCCCCATAACACCGTAGGGAACGTAATATAATCTAATGCAATAACAAATGCCGGATTATTTTAATAACAATTTATATTGGCCACAAGTTTCCAATCTTTGTCGCTCTCTACCGCCAAAATGAGGTAAAGATTTGTTATGTTATTCTTGATATGTATTCATTACTGGTCAATGAACTCATAGCATAGTAAGTCATTAAGTTGGAGGTTTAAGTTTAACAGTATAATTTGCTCAGATTTGTAATATATTTTTTATCTGAATAAAAGCCGTGAGATTCATTAGATATCTTCACAAAATCCGTTAAACCACCGGCAACGTAACTACACATAATTGTATGAAGACCTTAATTGCTTTTTAATTTCCCACAAAAAAATGAAGATATTATTCAGCAAGTTTCCGTTTGGTGAGAAGCGACCGCTAAATGGAGTCCATCTTGCCGGATTTTGAAGTCAAAAACTTATATTAATTTATCGATATGGAATTATAGGAAGTTCAATTTTATGGTTTGATTATAGTGACGTAAAAAAAGAGACTAAGGTAAAGTCGCCAAATAAGGCCGCGTTGTCCAAAAAATATCGCTCTTATCTAGCGACCCTTAACCCCTAATCCACCCCTAAACGAACTCTTCACATGGATATCAACACTCAAAAACGTAAGGCGTCGTAAGTCAACGGCCAACTGGTGTCGATTCAGAGTCGCGACAAGTTCTTTTTTTCAACAGCTGATATCTACGGGTTAATAATTACTATTTAATGTTTATATTACAAAATGTCTTAACAACGTAAGTATTGTACACGAAATAAATTTGTACAAAAAAACACTGCCATATGTTGCAGCATGTTCAACCGTTGCAAAAACTGCTGCGACATTTTCATGTAATTCTGACCCTTTGACTTTTGATCTTTATTACTCATACTTGAACAGGGGATGTTTTTCATATTCGTTTTTTTCGAGCATACCGATCAACATGAGCGTGAATTGAAAATCTGAGTCTATTGCTAGGGTACGAACGTAATTAATTTCCTTAGGGTTTAAAACTTTAGCTAATTCGGGTCCCGGAGGACTTTTGAGGAAAAAAATGTTCATCAAAAACTTTGTGCCGGTTCAATTTTGTTAAATCACTATGATCTTCTCAATTCATATTCAAGCGTCTGACTCATATAAATCATATCATATGTGTCATATCATATGTGTCATATTAGATGAGTCATGTCATATGACTAAAATGGGTATCATCACCAACGAATGTGAGAATTTAAGAAAATAGGCGAGGTATATTTTTTTTTTGAGAATATCAAAATATCCTCACAAAACAAAAACTTCGCGGTGTGCACACCGTGTGCCGTTAAAGGATAACTATTTTTTTGAAACCTACCCGTTAATGGAAAATAGACCCGTTAACGGCGCACCATGTGTACATAGTTTTTTTGTTGGATTTTTTTGAACAAACTCTCGAAACCTAGTTGCACGTCTACTAAAGCCTCAATTAATATTTGGGGTTAACCACTGCATTCTTTAAGGCCAATATTTCCGGTGAACATTCATTAATCCCATTCCGGACCATATTTCAATGACTATTAGCATACGTCTTTAGTACATTCGGACCCGATCTATGGCATAAGAACTCAATTCATCCTGCATAATCGGTGGAAGTTTCGTAAAAGTTTTTTCAATCTCTTGTCTAGTCAATGGAAATCCGATTTCTGCCCTTGTCATTAAAATTAGCACAATTAGGAAAAACACTAACATTATTATGAAGCTATGATAATGAGGTAGTACTCAAGTTTATCCGGCAGGGCTTGGACGGTAGGTTCCAAATAATAAAGAAACTGTTCCCCAGGAGCCCCTTTGTGTTAAGCTTCTGAATCACTAATATTTTTTAAAAAATTTGCCAAAAATTTTTTAAAAAATATTAGTGAATGTTAAAAAATTCTATGGTTCAAATGCTATGTTACCAGAAATTAATTTTTGCACCCTCAATTGATTTTAAACATAAATATTTTTGTTTCAAACCGGACTTTGGGTTTTACACTTTGAAAGACCACTAACCGAAAATGCAGAACTCAAAAATGGAGAAAACTGAAAACGAAGAAAAATAGCCAAAATTAGTTTCCGAATTGCTCTCTAGCGCCAAACGTGTCTCCGTTTTCAACTGTTTTATTTCCTCAATGTAATCTACGCACCAAACTGCGTCATATACATATGACTCATATGAGTTTTTAAACATTTAACGTTTAATTTTAAAATATTTTCCGTTTTCAGGTTTGTCGATTTTCGGACTTCTCAATATTCGTTTAGTGCCTTTGAAAGGTACTATAGTAACGTCCGAAACTACAATTTTGAATAAAAATTTATAGTAACCATCGTGGTTCGGGAAATTTTTTAAGACCACCTACCATGGTTAAAATCAATTCACACAAGCACTCTGAGAGTTAATATACTTCGCGATGACCTTCAAGTTATTCCTCATTTTATAAGGAGCCTACCTTAATGTGTTTTGTCCCCGTATTA
>SCLG01000618.1:32306-47020 GCA_004367875.1 Oikopleura albicans
ACACGTCCCAGAAAACAATAGCAAAATGTTGTGTGACCTTAAAACCGATAAACATAGTTGATCTAGTAATATGTATAAGATAAGTTGAGCAAGGCCGCGGAGATCAATATTATTCGTACAATATTTGAAAATATATCCGATAAGGAGCAGTGTACGAAATGAAGACAGGATACATGGTCTCCTACTAATCAAAAAATGTGTCTAACTGTCTTTATTCGAAAGACGTACTTTTTGGGGCTTAACTCTCAATCCATTATTATCTGGTAAAAGAAGGTAACCCAGACGAATTTGCACAAACGCCAGAAATTGAAGTTTTATTCATCAGAATCGCCAAAAGTGGATTCAAATTTTTTTTATTATACAAGAATTGGCGTGAAATGCTAAAAAAATATTCGTCCAATTAAGGCCTTAATTAGATTTCGGAGAGGCGCTCGGAACAAGTTTTGTAATGACACCACGTCAATTTGGCTTTTTGATCACATACGTTAACAACACAACGTTGGCTTTTTGATTCCAACTTTTGATTTTAAAGCTTACCCAAAATTAGTTAATTTCTTGTAAAAATTTAACGAAACACTGGAGTACATCGCCTCCGCAACTATCCAGGAGGGTATTAGAAATATGAATTATCATGTTTCGTTCCGGAATATCACATTTGGATGTCAGATTTATCGAGAAACATGACAGTTGAGATTACTAGTCGAAATATCCAAGGGCATATTTTAGCATAATTTTTCTTTTTTGGCGTATGTTCGTGGAATATAACTTGGATGTCCAGCGAGAAACATGAACTAAAGATTTTGCGTAAAAATGCTAAAATTATTTATGTACAGGCGGAGGGCCAAGTAAGGATAGGTTTCGTGATTTTCGAAACCTACCCTTAATTGGCGCGCCTACCCTTACTTTGCGTTCTCTCTTATACCACTTTTGTCTTATTTTGATATAAGGCTGACACTTTAATTCTTTAATTTTTATTAAAAATAAATTTAGATAACTGACTTGACCTTATAACGACACAAATGGTTGACCTTATAACCAAAGAATTATATAAAACAAAAAAAGTTTAATAAGCGTATCCTTACTTCACGGCTAAATTGTTTCGCGAAATGAAATCTACCCTTATTTGGCGCCCACCTACCCTTACTTGGAGACTCCACTGTGGCCTTTCTTGGTGCTCCCAATATATACAACTTCATCACACATTTTTTGTCTTTATAGAAAAGTATACGCCAGCGACCAGTTATTCAAGATAAATGTTGTAATTTCGCCACGTAAAATTTCGCCTGTTTCGATAGTGATAAGGCGTCATTTTCATTCTTATTATATTCTTTCGAATTCGCATTATCTCGAATACGTTCACCGACTGGCATCAAGGTTAGCACGTCAGGGAGTACGCAAAGAATGAAGATAATAATTTCACATTCCAAATCCACCATTTTCAATATAATTACAAATAGCTGTGGCAAACCTCCAAATGGAATTATGGTCGCCTCCGAACGTTAGCTTAAGTCATTTCAATGCGACATGAACTCATATTACGATAGATTGCACAGTTCATTCAGGACGGAAAAATAAATTTAGTTATTTTTGCACGGATTCCAGGTTCTGTTCGATCAAAAATATTAGCCATTATTAAGTTTTCAATCTGGCTCGGCTCGCCCGAGCCAAGTCGAACCCAGCCACTTATTTTTTTTTGACAGCTCGAGCCGAGCCGAGTCAAAGAATTTTTGAACGAGAGCGAGCCGACCCAAAATCAGCCCCAAACAATTGAGTTAGAGCGAGCCGAGCCGAGCCGACCCAAGGCAAACAAAAATTTGAGGATCCAAAAGCCGAGCCGAGACAAGCCGAAAAAGAACTAATTTTACGGTCATACAATTGAGTATTATATGTTGGTTTAAAGTGTCATACTATTTGTAAACACTTATGATTATTTTAAATTGAAAATCAACTGGTATCATATCGAGGCGGAAAGCTGAAAGCAAAGCGATTTTTACGTAGGTTAACGCTCAGGGGGAAGGAGTTTTTGGGAACCCGTAGGGGGAAATGCGTGTATATAAACACGCACTTAAAAAATTCACAATAATTCTCAAAAATTAAAAAAAAAACTGGTGAAGCCAAGTTGTAGAGCTCGTCAAATTACGTCGATCTGACTATTCAAAAATTGATTTGGGCCACTAGGGCCCCTAGAGAGCTGTTTGAAATCTCCAACCTACGTAAAAAACACCGTCAATCGAATTTTCTCGAAAAGTTGCCTTACATCAACGAAAAAACAAGTTACGTGTCTATATACACGCACTTCCCCCTGGGAGTTAAAAAACGATAGATGAAAATCGTATTGTATTTTACTATGAGTCATAGACTATGACATACAGTCTGTAAGCCTATTACTTAAGTTCCATTCTGAATTTAGACGTGTTCAGTGGGAATGTATACCGATTGATACTTGCTCGAAGAAATGCTGATCTTTTCATCATAATCATTATACGATCCCGCTCTAAATAAGTCCCAAAAAATTCAGACTTGGTGACCAAGTTTGAACATTAAGTCGTTAAGATGTGGTTAACATACGACTGGATTGGTTAGAACTTTGTTACGATAAATATTTGTCGAAAAAGGTGAATCTGAGTAGATGGTGTAACGTCCATTCTAAACTGACGATAAATTTCAAAAACACACGCTTCAATCGGCGTACGATTTTGTTTTAAATACAAAATGTTGACTTTGAATCGGAAAAAAACTCATTCCTCTGTAAATAAAATACACCGGGTACGCAGTTATCGGGCGGTTTCCCCGCTCGTGCTGTTATCGGGCGGGTTTTTCCCCAAAAAACGTTACACTTTACCGCCTACGCCCTGCGCAGTTATCGGGCACCCTGAGTAATGATTCCGTATACGCAGTGCGCACTTACCTAGCCGGAAATGCTCAAAATAACAATTTACTCTTTTTATTATTTATTTATTAACTCTTTTTTGTTCATTTAATCGAATATTAAAATTTCCGGTTAAGAATTTCCGGTTTACAATTTAGTGTTGCGCAATTCTCCGCTCGTGCTGTTATCGGGCGGGATTTTTATTTTGCATCTTTTTCCCTATTCCGCCTACGCCCTGAGCAGTTATCGGGCGCCCGATCGAGGTGTTTTTGTCGCGAAACCCGCCCGATAACTGCGCACCCGGTGTAACTAAAACCCAAATTAATCCAAAATCAACTTGAAGTAAGAAAGTGTAAATAACTTCATGTACAAAGGCTAAAATGGACAAAGGGTAATCCGGCAAATTTTTGACGAGAAACATGTATCTGTTAATTCAATATCCATTCTTGCTTTTCAGCGTCATAAATTCAATTGTTTTGTCAAGTTCCTCGTTTTTGCCCAATAAAGTGCCAAATACTTTTTTCAGTGAAGAAAATAGTTCACGAAGCCTTTGCATCTTGAGAGGACCAACGCGGCGGGCTGAAAATATGAGGTTACTAGTGGCAATATATTTTGTCCAAAAATATTACTAGCGGAGTTTCCCTAAAATTTGTTGCTAAAATTTCCAACTCGTAAAGTAAACCTCTTGGGAGCGCTTCAATTGGTGCGCGCGATCTTTTGGTTCTAAAGCTTCTTTTGGTTCNTACTTTTTGGGGCTTAACTCTCAATCCATTATTATCTGGTAAAAGAAGGTAACCCAGACGAATTTGCACAAACGCCAGAAATTGAAGTTTTATTCATCAGAATCGCCAAAAGTGGATTCAAATTTTTTTTATTATACAAGAATTGGCGTGAAATGCTAAAAAAATATTCGTCCAATTAAGGCCTTAATTAGATTTCGGAGAGGCGCTCGGAACAAGTTTTGTAATGACACCACGTCAATTTGGCTTTTTGATCACATACGTTAACAACACAACGTTGGCTGTTTCTTTGATTCCAACTTTTGATTTTAAAGCTTACCCAAAATAAGGTAATTTCTTGTAAAATTTTAATGAAACAATGAAGTACACGCCTCCGCAGCTATCCGGCAGGTTATATAAGAAATCTCAAATGATATATTCCGTCCCGGAATATCACACTTGGATGTCAGAATCGGTAATTCTAGTCGGAAATATTATATACAATGACATATTTTATCATAATTTTACTTTGTTGGCGTTTGTTGCTGAAGCATGCTGGAACATAAATTGCATATTCCGGGAGAAACATGAATATACACCGAGTGCGCAGTTATCGGGCGGGTTTGTGTCCAGTTATCGGGCACCCTGCGCTGTTATCGGGCACCCTACGCATTGTTCTTGAATATATATGTGTATAAATAACCACATTTCCCGCTCGTGCTGTTATCGGGCGGGTTTTTTGCATATTTTTACCTTATTCCGCTTCCGCCCTGAGCAGTTATCGGGCGCCCGATTAAGGCTTTTTTGTCGCGAAACCCGCCCGATAACTGCGCACCCGGTGTAATACTTTGCGTTAAAAACGCTTAAATTCATTATGTACAGGGGAGCGCCAAGTAAGGGTAGGTTTCGTGATTTTCGAAACCTACCCTTAATTGGCGCGCCTACCCTTACTTTGCGTTGTCTCTTATACCACTTTTGTCTTATTTTGATCTACGGCTGACACTTTAATTCTTTAGTTTTTATTAAAAATAAATTCAGATAACTGACTTGACCTTATAACGGCACAAATGGTTGACCTTATAACCAAATAATCATATTAAACAAAAAAGTTTAATAGGCGTATTCTTACTTGACGGCTATTTTTTTTTTTTGCGAATTGAAATCTACCCTTATTTGGCGCCCACCTATCCTTACTTGGCGTGGCCTTTCTTGGTGCTCCCCCTGTTTACAACTTCATCACACAGTTTTTGTGTTTATAGAAAAGTATAGGCCAGCGACCAGTTATTCAAGATAAATGTTGTAATTTCGCCACGTAAAATTTCCCCTGTTTCGATAGTGATAAGGCGTCATTTTCATTCTTATTATATTCTTTCGAATTCGCATTATCTCGAATACGTTCACCGACTGGCATCAAGGTTAGCACGTCAGGGGGGACGCAAAGAATGAAGATAATAATTTCACATTCCAAATCCACCATTTTCAATATAATTACAAATAGCTGTGGCAAACCTCCAAATGGAATTATGGTCGCCTCCGAACGTTAGCTTAAGTAATTTTAATGCGACATGAACTCATATTACGATAGATTGCACAGTTCATTCAGGACGAAAAAACAGATTTGGTTATTTTTGCACGGATTCAAGGTTCTGTTCGATCAAAAATATAAGCCATTATTAAGTTTTCAAAATGCGTGTATATAAACACGCTCTTAAAAAATTCACAATAATTCGAAATAATTAAACAAAAACTGGTAAAGCCAAGTTGTAGAGCTCGTCAAATTACGTCGATCTGACTATTCAAAAGTTGATTTGGGCCACTAGGGCCCCTAGAGAGCTGTTTGAAATCTACAACCTACGCAAAAAACACCGTCAATCGAATTTTCTCGAAAAGCTGCCTTAAATCGACGAAAAAACAAGTTACGTGTCTATATACACGCACTTCCCCCTAGGAGTTAAAAAACGATAGGTGAAAATCGTATTGTATTTTACTATGAGTCATAGTCTATGACATACAGTCTGTAAGCCTACTTCTTAAGTTCCATTCTAAATTTAGACGTGTTCAGTGGGAATGTATACCGATTGATACGTGCTCGAAGAAATGCTGATCTTTTCATCATAATCATTATACGATCCCGCTCTAAATAAGTCCCAAAAAATTCATACTTGGTGACCAAGTTTGAACATTAAGTCGTTAAGATGTGGTTAAAATACGACAAGATTGGTTAGAACTTTGTTACGATAAATATTTGTCGAAAAAGGTGAATCTGAGTAGATGGTGTAACGTCCATTCTAAACTGACGATAAATTTCAAAAAAAAACACACGCTTCAATCGGCATTCGATTTCGTTTTAAATACAAAATGTTGACTTTGAATCGGAAAACCTATTCCTGTATAAATAAAACAACTAAAACCCAAATTAATCCAAAATCAACTTGACCCCCCTTCAGTCAAGGTCCGGATGTAGCCAATCTTGTATTTACCGCTCTAAAACGGGAACCCTTCTATGTACCTAATACTTTCCTAATACACCACCTACCTGCTTAAAGTAACACTATTCGCTTGAAGTAACAGTTTTTTCCGAATTGTGGTTACTTTTTCGACCCACGCACTACCTGCTTAAAGTAACAGTTCCGCTTAAAATAACAGTTTTTTTGTTGATTTTGGTGTTCCTTTAAGCAGGTAGTTGGTGTATATCTAACAGTTTGCCCTGTAAAGCAATTTTACAAAGATATCTTATAGAAATCGAAAAAACGCGGAACTTAAGGAAGGGCGGTACTTAAGAGGATAGGTCTGTAATAAACACTAGGTGCGTTGTAAAATTGACCGCTTAAAGGATAATTGCGTAGACAAATTACTGAAAAAAAATTAAAAGTAGCCGGTTACCGAGTGGTCGCTTAACAGAGCCCCTGTATATACCGCTTCTAGTGTAAGAGTGAAAAGTTTGAGAAAAGGCATGCAGTATTGTCAAGTAACTACCATTTTTTAAACTGGTATTTTTGAGAAATTGAGCGTTTTGTTACATATTTCGTTCTTATTTATTTTCTAAAACGTAACTTTTTGCCACCGACTGAATTGGTATCAACCCTTGAACAAATATTGTGGACATTTGTCCACATATGCAACTTAGACACAATTTTTGTGTTGTCTTTTTATTAAATCTCAGGATAGAGAGAAAATCAACATAGAGAAAGCAATTTTCCATAGAAAATAAGAAAATCAACAAATGTGGCTAATGTATAGATGTGGACATTTGTCCACACTATCTGCTCATGGAACTGTGAGAAATATGTGTTGAAAGGCGAATTGGTCTAAAGGGTAATCTGTCACAAAATAGAGGGATAATTAATAAAGTGTAAATAAATTTATGTACAAAGGGTAAAATGGATAAAGGGTAATCCGACGCAAATTTTTGACGAGAAACATGTACAGTCCCTACTCCCAAATCGTTACGAAATGACGTCATGATCCCAAATCGTTACGATTTTTCTTTCGAGGTCTGGTTACCCCAAATCGTTACGATTTTAATTTGATGTGTTATTATGTACGTTGTTCATACGTTTTTAGGTCATTGAACTTCGAAAAATTGTAACGTTTTCAAATCATGATGTCACTTGTAACTCTTTGCGGTGTAACACTTGTGTTCAAGGACTCTGATCATGAAAAACACTAAAAACACCAATTTGAAGGGTTTAAAAGCTAATGACCCCAAATCGTTACGAAATGACGTCATGCCCCCAAATCGTTACGATTTTCTGAACCACAAGTCGTAACGATTTGGGACCAGGGACTGTATCTGTTAATTCAATATGCAGTCTTCTTGTTGCTTTTCAGCGACAAAAAGTCAATTGTTTTAGCAAGTTTATGGGTTTTGCCCAATAAAGTGTCAAATACTTTTTTCAGTGCAAAAAATTTTTCACGAAGCCTTTGCATCTTGAGAGGACCAACGCGGCGGGCTGAAAATATAATGTTACTCATGGCACAGCATTTTTGTCCAAAAAAATATTTCTTGTGGAGTTTCCCTAGAATTTGATGCTAAAACTTTTCCACCGAAACTTTATGAATAACCTCTTTGGTCAAAAATTTCAATCGGAAGTTCAGTCCGTTGAATCGTTAATGACGCAATTCCACTCAACACCAACAAAATAAACAGAAATAATTTCATGATGATATTGGTGGTTTTCAAAATCAAAGAACACGGTTTTTCGATCCCCTGAAAGTTGAAAAACGAAGAACTGCAAAAAACATTTGTATTTTTTGGTTTTAAACAAACAATCTTTTTCATGGTCAATTGGTTTTTGAGGTTCAAAAACTAATTATTCTGAAAAATCCATTTTTGGTCATCTGTCCACCGGGGCAGGCAGGAGTGGTCCAGCGACCAAATTTGAAAATCTTTCCGAGGGATTAACCTAATAACCATTTTTAAAAAATAGGTTTTAAAGTGATTCAAGTTTTAATCTGAAAAATGTTCAAAATTGAAAGAAAAGTACTTTTTTCAGTACTTTTTCACAATTTTTTTTATAGTTCTGATAAGTTTTTCGAATCAATCAATCTACACAATACGTTTTTTTTTATTTGGAGGGGTCGAAAAAATTGTTCTTTCATTTGGAGAACCCTTATTGTGAAAAGGGTATAAAATGACAAATTGAAAATTAAACCGCTTATAAAGTTACAAAGCTTTGCAAAGATGACAGTTTAATTATCATGTCAGGCGCGAATTATTCATTCCTCTTTTGTCATGGCGTTATTGGTGTCCAATTTGGCATCCTACCAAGCCAAGCGAGTCACAGCCACACGCGTCAAACTTTAAAATTAATTAATTCGACCACCAATTGCGACAAAAGACTTATGCGGCGCGGTCGAGTTTTTTTCCGTAAATGTGGGGATCTTTAATAACCCCCAACCAAAAATAGTTAGCGGCACCCCAACCAAAAACAGGGAGGTTTGTCCCTGTTTTGTATTTTCTCTTCTGAGAGTCTTCTCTAATCGTTCATAATTTGCACGATAAGCAAATCGATGGTCCTAAATCGAATGGGCACACTTTCGAAAGATCTCCGACCACCCTTGGACACTTTTTGGCCAATTTGACCACAAAAACACAATTTTCATCCGACTCATTTAACGGTTAATTGCCGGTTAACCGGAAGACCTAAATGGTTACCTTTTTTCAGTTTGTATGTGACAGTTTACTCGTGATTAAAAAAAATTGTCATTTATTTTTTTGTGTTCTACGGATTCGCAATTGCTTTTTCTATGTCGGATTTCACTGTCAATTCATTCAATTAAGCCGAACAACGAAAAAATACGTCTATTTCTGGTGTAGGGACAAACGTCCCTGTTTTTTTGTTGGGGGTTAATAAAACGTTTATAAGACGTTAATAAGACGTTTTTCCAGGACCTAAGGACTGGCCAGTCGTCTTGTTCAAAAATACTATATACAACCGTTCTAGAGCATCGAGTATTATATTTTTCTGTTGTTATTTTCTATTGTATCGTGGGTTAAAGTTCAAAGCAAGGTACCCCACTATTGGTTACTGCTATGACTGGAATTGTAAATTACTATTATAGTAATCTTGTTAGTATCTTCAGGATGGTCATATCCTTAAATATGAAAAATCAAGTCTGATAAGAGAAAAAAGAAAAAAAACTAGGATTAATTTGCATGAATTAGGATGAAACTCGCCTTGCTTTCAACTAAAAGCCTCCGTATAAGAAAAAGGTCCTCCTTAAAATAAATTGGATAGATTTAGGAGTAAGCCGAAGCAAAGATTGCCTTTTTAGCGACAATGGTATTTCAAATTTGAAATTCTTTAAGTTTTCAAAATAACCTTATAATAATAATTTGAATTGCCTTTATTTTTCACAAGGTCAGTTAGCTTTGATTTCGATTTATTTCTAAAGCGACCTGATTCACGTCATTTTTCATGAAAAACGCTCAAAATTATCGCCGACTTACGATTAAAATAAAACCATCGTGCATTAATCCTCATATAATCACTGTTCAATTGACTCACACCATTACAAAAATTTGCCATTCAAGCACATTTTTTCTTTATTCGGGACTGCTGGAAGCTATCTACCGAGCGAAAGAACGAGATTTGAAGCTGGAAACGTTCCATGCGTCTAATTCACGTTTTGATAAGGTGAGAGAAACGCTTGTCGACAAATGTTTCGTAAATAAAAAATCGTTTTGTTTGGCCACATCCCTTATATTTATCGCGGTCAATGTATTTTGGAGCTCGATTGGAACGTTGCTGAGAGCATCAATAACCATATCGCACAAATGTTCTATTAATGGGCTTGTTTGATCGTCACGACCTTGACATAAATCGTATCCAAAGTGGCCAAAAAGGTGGCTGCGTTCTTAGCGAACCGACACTACATGCAGCACATAATGCAAATGATTGCGAAATAATGTTGGCTAAACACTCTCAATCGCAGTCTAACAGAAAATACACATAATGCGCCGTTAACCGGCCATTACAAATGTATAAACACCGACCGGTTAATGGGTTTTTCACTGGTTAAAGGCGAATCCTGTGTATGCTTTTTCAACAAGTTTTGTAGCCGCCATAATCCTAGAGGCAAGTTCCCGTTTGACCTAAAATTTTGACAATTTAAAATTCTCAAAATTGCTAGATTTCTTCGATTGGATTATTTTTTTGTAGATGAACTAGAATACAGGGATTACCTGATTTACTTGAATTGTAATAATTCGATGACCATATTGGATAACCGAATGGGCCTGCGAAGCGGGCTACATATGATACAATGACTCTATTGAATTACCGAATGGGCCCGCGAAGCGGGGATACATAGGATACCTGTGCTATACACGGTTAGTACTTATTACTGAAAAAAATTTGTACCATAAGAAGCATTATAATTACATGTATTAGTACCAAAGGAAGCATTCAGTATCAATTGAAGCTTCAGTACCAGAAGTAGCATAAAGTACCAATTGAAGCTTTAATGCTAAAAGAAGCATATAGTACCAACTGAACCTTTAGTACCAAAAGACCAAACTAATAAAACGTGAAAACCCAAATTGGTAGTTAACGTAAGGGAAACCCACAAGTTTAACGAAGTAAGTAATTGTTACACATTGTCTATGTTAAACTGAACAAGTACGTTCGACGTTTGGCATTAATATTTGAACCAATAGAACTATCGTTGATAATATTGAAATAATATTTTTATCAAATTCATTTCTGGAAACAAGAATAATGATTAGTGTGGACAAACGACTCGGTTGATCATACACTTAAACCTAGAAAGAGCCCCCTTACAAGTAATAGATGGCCTTCTTAACATCAAACATAACATTATGGTCGCTTTTAGAGCTTCAAGCTCACAAAAAACATTTGCATGACTAAATTAAACAACCATGTTCCGTTGGCATAACTTTGGAATACAATTTAAAGGCATTTATATCATATTTGAACGTATGAATATCGCAGTGATTTTCAAACGCGAAAAAAATAATGTTACCACTTTTTGGTAACGTTGCTTGACAGCGCGTCTGAGGCCTATGTGGCCTGTCATTGGTCTTTTTTGAGCGCGCTCGGCCAATCACCGAAAGGCAGATCACCAAATGGCAATTTCTTTATTTTAAAATATTTTTGTATTACTGTCTTCCCCCCTTAAGTGCCGCACTTAAGGATAAATATGCATTTCCGCTAAAAAATTTTTTTCGTGTTTTAAAATCAGGACAATACTTACCCCATTTAGCCAAATAGGGTTCGGTACCCCAATTTGGATTGTTTTTTCGGAACAAAATAATTGAAAATGCTTTTTTTTGTCACAATTGAGAACAAATTGATGACAGCATATTATTTTTTGAAGCAATTTATTTATAAACCGTATGAGGACGCTCAGGCTGCAAGGCTTTGAGCAAGTTTCCTATGATTTGTTACGCTATTCTGGTATCACCGTTGCCGTCTGAGCGTCCCCATACGGTACGCAGTGATCGGGTAGGTTTTGCGACAAAAAAACTTGCCCGATAACTGCGTAGGCTGGCCGATAAGTGTGCAGGGCGTAGGCGAAAAGGAAAAACCTGCCCGACAACAACACGCGCGGGTAATCATACCCGATAACTAGATGTCCGATAACCGGGCAGGTGGTGTAATATATCTTCTGGAAGACTACATACATATAGACTAACGCCCATTGGGCCACTGGTACCGATTTGCACTAAACGCGTTTTTTAGAAAAAGTGATCGAAAAGTTTCGATAAATGTGGTCTTATGTATTGCGGAGACGTCTAAACTAATCAAAACAACCAAAAAAGTATCATTTTTGTGATAATATTTTCTCTACTTGCATTGAACTACCTGGTATATTTTTTTACAAATATTTAAAGACATACAACTTACACATAATTATCTTATTTAAGCTTCAAAAGATAGAAACTAGAAGCAATAAAAACGATTACAGGTTTCTATTTGGGCCAAGTACCCGACGAAATTGCGCAATAAGCAATTGTGTGACACAATCAAGAAATTCCGCAGAGTCCGAGCTCTTTAGGACTTGAGAGGTTAATTCGACCCGTGTGGATAAAGAGACACGAGGATGACGTATCGTTAAAAACTTTTAATTTAAACCACATAGGAAAATCACGTGGTTTTTGCCCTAACTCGAGATACAAGACCTTTAACAGTTAAACTGCACCAGGTGCTCAGTTATCGGACGGGTTTCGCGACAAAAAACAGCCCGATAACTGCGTCGGGTGCTCGATGACTGGTCAGGGCGTAGGCGGAATAGAAAAAAAAAAGATGCAAAAAAACCCCGCCTAATAACAGCACGAGCGGGGAATTGCGCAATACAACATTATCATTAACCAATGACAGACCTGCCCGATAACAGCACGAGGGAGCCAAGCCGCCCGATAAGTGCGCACCTGATGGCCAACGGTAGATTTTTTCCCAACGCCCAACGCAACCGTTGGCCAACGCACCGATTTTCCTAACGCCCTACGCTAGCGTTGGCCAACGCACTAGTTTTTCCCAACGCCCAACGCTAGCGTGGCTAACGCATCCCAACGCCCAACGTTTTCAACACTGCCTAGCAGTTAACAAATTATTTTTTTGATTTTTCCAATTAAATTATACGCCAATTTATTACGCGCCGCCAGTTATGGCTCCTAAGTCTAGAGTCTAATTAGCATTCATGATGATAATTGTCTACGCCTACACATTTCGGGCCATAATGAACAGATTATTAATTAATGATTCATGATGATTTGTTAGAGGTTCAATTAACCGTAAAATCAAGGTCATTTTTGAACATGCTAAATAATTATGTTCGACCCAGAAAAAGTGAATTCCAAACTAAGATTCGTTACATCACGATCTGATTAGCAAGTTATGACGTCACTTTCAGATTTTCATACTTTTTCGTTGTTGACTTTCACATATTTAAAATTCCGTTCCAAAGTAGTTTTTTTAGTACGAGATGAGTCACAATGGTTTTCTAAAATTACAAATATATAAACGTATATACGTACGTGGCTGTTGTGATTTGACCAGACCTCAATATCATGAATTTTCACTATGTAAATCGCCTACGCCCTGTGCAGTTATAAGTTGCAGGGGCTAACCGCCAGTTCAGGATGCCGCGAAGGGTGGCGGTTAACTGCTCACCCAGGTTATTACATTGCGTATTTTCGCTTTTCTAGTATAGAACAAGGGTCGGCACTCGGGTACCCGACCCGATCTCCTACCCGAGTAGACCCGCACCTGACTCGGGTAGGATTCGGGTCGGGTAGCCATTTTTACTGGGGTCAAGACCCGAGTTCGAGCCCCGAACTCAAACCCGAGATCTCGCGGGACGGGTCGGGTCTAACTGGGTCGGGTATACAGTTTTGCAATACAAAACTCGAGAAAGCGCGAAACACGTTATTTTACGCCATACTGTATTGAGCACGCCTAGATTTTTATCATCTTGAAATGCCGCTGAATGAGCAGCATGTCTACATGCCCAATTAGCGTTTCAAAAGTACCAAACATGAAAAAGGCATTTTTAAATCCGAAAAAAAGTGTTTTTGTTGCAATTTTGAGCTGCATATATTATGCAACGCAAAATTATTGCAACACTGTAAATTTTAGATAACCTTGAACCAATCTTTAGCTTAAAACGAAAAATCGAGCAGAAGTCGAGAAAAAATTTGCGAAGTTTAAATATTATGTTGGCTGCTTCTTGTCACCTAGATCCTAAGAAGTAAGTATTTTTAGAATACACTTTATGATAAACTGCAACCTAGACAATAGTAGAAGAATGTAAGAAATTAGCGACACATTTTCCAATTTTGAAACCATCTTTACCATTCTTATGATTTGACACTTTTATTATCATAGTATTATATTGACTACAATGTACGGCACGTTCAACCATATTGTCCGCGGAACAAAAAAGAGAAGAAATTGTTACTTGTTGTTTCGCACCACGAGACAATTAAGATTTTGCGCGGACAATATTTTTTTCGTCGATTTTTTCTTTCATTTCTGGGTATAAATTTATTTGTATTTTTACGGATTTCTAGAATAACAATGAGCAAACTTTGAGGTTTGACACACCGTATAAATTTTTCACACCGTATAAAAATTTTCGGATGCTAAAAATTTCAAACAATTCGGCTCAACACTGCAGTCTTTTTTTGTAAATGGACCTGTAATCTTTATTTCTCCGTATAAAACAGATGCGAAAGATAATAGCGCACCCGTTATAGTTTTAATGTCAGTTTAAGTTTACAAAAGACAAAATTTCCGACTTATTTTCCGCACACGCCACCCGATTTTTATCTTTTTAAATAAATGTCACATAAATAACTATCAGCTTTTTATTAACCGAAACAATTATTTGTATTTCAAGTATCTATCAGGGTATTTCACTCAATATTTTTTGAAGAAAAAATAACTTGTATTTTAATGTACTTTTTGGTTAGATAACTGGTTAGGTGATGTCCTTTATATCATATCAAATCAAAAGTGAAAAATGAAAAACACCACCTAACCATTTGACTTAACACATTTTTTTCCGAAAAAAGGTGTTAATTCAAATGCAAATTGTTGAGTCAAATGCAAACTGTTAAGCCACATGGGTAGTGCATTGGTTAAAATCCTGGAGAACTT
>SCLG01000618.1:50977-70725 GCA_004367875.1 Oikopleura albicans
AAAAAATAAAAATTGTAACATAACGGGACGAACGGGGAAAATATCGCGCAATACGTGTTTTTTTTGTACAAATTGTAACATAACGGAAAATAGTGATAATAGTTACGTAATTTACGTAACTCAAAAGTATTGCGAAATACGCTATTTTTATGTACAAATTGTAATATAACGGCGTAGTGCTTAGGCAAGAACGCCTGAAACTTTTTTGCTAAAAATTGTAACATAACGAGGCGAAACATAATGGCGCACCTGGTTTAGTGTGTCTTGATTATTGAGTATGAATCATATTGTATGATCGATGATTTAGTTAAACCCTGATTTTCGAACAAATCCGGAATTTTAAGGTTCTTGATTTTTTTTTAGAAAATCAGCCGATGAACCAAAATAATATATTATTTTCATTTTGATTCCTTTCCGCTTGACAGTAACCGTTTTTTAACAAGCTTGGGTTGATATAGAATATATCTGAAATAAATAAACACAAAGCAAGTTTAGTTACCGGCGGGCGGAAATAGGGCAAAATAACAAATCACATGCAATTTTCGATTTAACGAAAAATTTTCCAAAAAATCAACTGACTTCAATTGGAGTATTTGTCTGAAATGCAGAGTTCAATTGGCCAACTACCCAGAACTGGAGCGCATTACTTGGGCCGTTAACTATCGGCCGAAGTGAAGCTTTGCTCCCAACGCGTTCGTTACAAAACATTCCCCAACGCTCCCAACGCGTTGGGAAGAAAATTTCTTCAACGCCCAACGTTCCCAACGCGTTGGTTGGGCGTTGTACGTTAACCAACGCACCCCAACGCTTCCAACACTGGGCCCAAGTAATCCGCACCAAGGTGACTATTTCATTTTTTTTTTGTAAAAAATAACTGACGACCCGCGATAACATTTTTAAACATTGCTTATGTATGTGTCAAGAACGTTTAAAATGAGATTCAACTTATTACTTGTAATGCATATAATTCGAAGATAACAATAATGGCTCATGAATAATGAAAAATGTGTCCCTAGTGGACGCTTTCTAGTGAATAAATTTTCGGTATAATTGTTCTAACAGATCTAAACTCTGTCAGAGTATTCAGAATACCATTACCATGGTATTCAGAATACCATTATGTTAGATAAACCTGACTTGATTGACATGAAACTTTGGAAAACAACATATACAGGGGTAGGACAATTCTGGGATACCCATTGTCATAACACTTTTCAGAAAAAACTCTAATACCAATCATAATAAGTCAAAAAATAATGATATTATGGCGAACAAGTTTACTACAGGGAGCTTAAAAGTTTATGCATCGAGTTCAGCATATTTCACTGAGCAGAAATTATCATAATCAAACATTCCTTTGCACCGGCTTTTTGTAGAAAAAACATATTACATGGGGTAGTCCAATTTCGGGTCGCTTTGCTATTTTCACTCAAAGTCCCGTTTCGACCCAGAATTGATGAAAATTGTGACCCAAAACTAGACTTTTTGACCAAGAATCGGACTTTTAATTAATTTTGGGGAAAAACCGTCCCAGAATTGGACTTAAAAACAACCCAGAATAGGGTGGCTCAGAATTGGACTACGGCCTGTATTTTCGTAACCTAGGCCTTGGACCTCCATAATTTTTTCTGTGCAAAGTTTAACTACCATGCACCAGTTTAGGAACGTGATCTAGACGAATCGAAGAGTGAGATTTAAAAAAAATGTTGCTCACTGAAGCCGTAGATAATCGTCGAACGAATCATGGTGACAGCTCGGTGCAACCGCATATTACCACCACCGTAAACTTTTCACATGCCATATTTACTCGATCGCAACCAACTCTTCAACAAACAATCACCTTTACCAGAGAAAAAAAAAACTTATTTATTTGCTGTCGTGGTAAATTGCTTTTTCTCAAGTTTTTTTCTCACTATTTTGAGAATGAACTTTGAATACTATTGCTTGTCAGACACGACAACATACGATGTCTTTGTCTCAACATTGGGGACGTTTTTCTTCAATAGTTTTCTAACAAAATTTATTCTAACAAAGGAATAAAGTACACTATTTTTATTGTCACGACAAAAAAATTCTTGACACATATCGTACGAAGTAACATTTTCTCTAAAATCCGCCCAAAAGAAATTTTAGAAGAAAACTTTGGGACCAAGGATTGAAACAATGATGTTGAAATACCCTAAAAAGATACTGTAGGTAATTATGCTATTGAAAATACAATTGTACAAATTGTACAAATTTGTATTGTGTCAAAAAATCTTACACGAATGGCATATTTTTTCTGAGTTCATTCTTTTATTGAATGGTTTTTGTTATATTTCGCGCTGATTGCATTATTGGTACTGGTGGGGGTAACGAGTTTGTCACCGAGCTGAACGGGCTCGTCGTACCGAATATTGACGCATACCATAATTTAATACAGTTGGTGTGGTAAAGAAGTGACACTCTGGTTACCAATGTTTTTTGTCAATAACTGTCATCTTGTTACATAACGGTCACTTTTGCCCAAAAAACTTCAAAAAGTGTCACTTTGTACCCTCACTGTCACTTCGTTACCTGTCATTTTGTTCCCTCACTGTCACTTCGTTATCTGTCACTTTCTTCCCTCACTATCGCTTCGTAATCTGTCACTTTGTTATCCGTCACTTCGTTAACTGTCACTTCGGTACCACACCAGTTGAATACAACGAGTCCCGTTCAGCTCAAAGACAAACGCGTTACCTTCATCAGTACATCAGAAATTGTATAATTGTACAAAATTGTGTTTATAAAGTGAGATAAATGAATAAACGATATGTTATAATTTACCTGATAAATTTTACCAGTTAAAAAATGTGCGGTTTCCATCCAAACGTTTCGAGACACAATGTTTCCAACCATTTAGAGCCTCTAAATTAGAGGAGATTTATTCCATTGAGAGCCATTTAGTGGCATCAATCGCAAAAATAAAAGTTAATCTCGAATAGCCAACTTAGCTTTTTGGACTTTGGTATACCGCGAAATTATCCGTAAACCGTAGTTCAACTTCTTTTGAATTTCATAATGGATTTGGGTGACGTTGCACGTTTTTAACTGCCAGGGGTTAATAAAAAACCAAAATTAAATTCATTGAAAAAGGTGGTTGTCGTGACGAAATACAAAGTAAGTAGTTATCAGAATATGTGTAATATATTCTTATATGTGTAATTTAGACGACATAGCGTAGGTGGCGAAGTTTGATTTTTTGAAGAAATCATTAGACATTGCAGCACAAACGATTTCTTCAAAAAATCAAACATCGCCACCTACGCTCTATCGTCTAAATTACACATTATGTGACTTGGCGAGTAATTTATAGCGTGTGTACAGAAAATTCATATCAATGCTCAGGTATTCAAGAAAATTTTCCCTCAAAATTTTTGATTCTATTTTGTAAAGCACCGTATAGAATTCATTATGAAACTTTAGAGCGCACTGGGTGTACAAATAAAAAAGGACCATGTGACAAAAAAAAAATATGCTAAAAATATTTGTCATCAAAATGTGACTTCATTATGATACTGTCGTTTTGGCCGGGCGATTGTTAGAGCTACCCAACTGACGGATAATTCGACGTACGATAATGAGTGACTAATTTAAACGTTTTTCTATTATTCCAGTTCTATAATAAAAACAAAAAGAATATAATAAACGTTTTTTATGCGTTGTGTTTGACAATTTAATGGACTAAATCGGTACTCCGAGAGCATACCTACTGTCAAACATTGAATGTATTATGGTGCCAAAATCGCCAAATTAGAACATCAACGAGATGCAGTATGTCTTCTGTTATTGCCCTCATAAGGAAATAGTCTTTGTGACATTAACAATGTCTATTACGGGGCCCCACGGGGGCATATGTGAGCGTACGGATAAAAGCTATGCTGGTGTAAAGAGCATAATGACTGTCAGCATTCCATAAAACCAGATGGAAAATATATATGGGTACATTTAGTGATGTGTGGTAACAAAGGGACACTTTCGTTTTCGGATTTTTGTCTAAAACTGTCCCTTCGTTCGGTTACTTTTGCTCAAGTTTTGTCCAAAAAACTCCAAAAAGTGTCACTTCGTTCCTTCATTGTCACTTGCTTGCCTGTCACTTCAATTCCAGACCAACTGTTTATTAAAATTTGATTTGGCTGTGGAAAAAAGTCACGTAAAAACGATCAGCTACATTGATACTAGTGGCATCAAAAAACGAAAACCACAAAAATTTCAAAATTATACCGAGATCAAACCGATTTACCGGTCAATTGCTAGCGTACTTCTAGAGAAATAAACAAAGCGTCAGAAGGCCCCAAATGAGAAAAATTGGGTGTTTCCCACTCTTAATAAGAAAAAAAACGCCTGGAGTGCGCTGATTGGCTAAAAGACATATAATACATTGTATATATATAATACAATGTACAGTACATTTTTACAATAAATGAACCTTGTTTTTTGGAGTTTTTTGAGCAAAACTTGGGCAAAATGGGCAAAAGTGAACGAAGTGACAGTAATGAAGTGACAGTTTTTGACAAAAAAAAAATCGTTACCATACCAACTCTACATGATCTAAATGATATTAAATTTATAAGGTCTTTGTAAATTCCCTAGTTTGATTTTCAGCCAATCAGCGCAATTTTATCGTTTTTTTTAAATTTTCATGTTTTTCTAAACTGTGTCGAAAAATATTAACATTTTTATTTATGGGACGTTGGACCAACGTCGTTGGTACTTTTTTTCGATAGTCAGGAGATGTTTTGAGTTAAAAACTCAAGTCTTTGAATCACCGGTATTATTTAACTTGTTTTAATTGCCAACGAAGAAAAAAATGTTCACAGTACCTCATTGTCAACTAGTCATTGACCAACTATTGAACTGTACTTAGAACATACAGTATATATAGTATTTGTGTGCCATTTGAGACCGAGATCTAAAGCAATTGAAAATTATCCGTGTTAATAAATGAGATTTAGAAAATACCGTGTCTCTTCAGTTGTCTAATCCGTTTCAATAAGTATGTCTGACCAATAAACATATTATTTGATCCATCAAAGTGGAACACGTATTTTTGAAACTAAATCACTATTCAGTCGAATAAAACCGGGTGTATAAATTATATGCACAGGCTGTACCTGGTATATGATATATTAGACTTGTGAGATACAGTGTGTGAAACAGATGGAGCGGATTGTCATTGAATATCGTTATCTTTGAACTTCAAATGATGAATTTCAACATGTGCATAAAAGTGAAGATAGAATATATACGAGTCATTTTGTAAAACAGTACAGTAAAAGAAGAGGTCAACTCGGGTGTATTTGGAATTCTCGGAAAACTCGGGTATGCTTGAGTTTCTCGGATAACTCGCCTGTATTTGAGTTTCGAAACTCGGCTATATTTGAGCATGTATCAAAATATACCCGAGTTCCTCGGAAAACTCAGGTTAGTTTGAGTTTCTCGAGAAACTCAGGTGTATTTCACTTTTTATCAAAATATAGCCGAGTTTTACAAACTGGTGATTAGTTGAAAACCCATTTGCCATTAAAATTTATTTTGGTACGTGCAATTTTTAAATAATTTCTTATAATGCTAAAGCTTCAATTGGTACTAATGCTTCTTTTGGTACCAAATACTTCTTTCAGTACTAGTGCTTCAATCAGTACTGATATTTCAATTATAACTGAGCCCGTAGCAGAAGAAGCATCTTTACCAAAAGAAGCATTTTAGAATTTTGAATTGAAGCATAAGTACTAAAAGCAGCATTTGGTACCGAAACAAGCATTAGTACCAATTGAAGCTTTGGTCCCATAAGATTGCGCGTACTAAAATACAGGCTCCCATAAAATTTTATGTTTGATCATTACTACCTATGAAAATGTATCGCATGGTTTGTAATTTTGAATCAGTACGAGGGATCAAGTCGGGTTGTGTAATAATTCAGAATTATCATATTTTTAATGTCCACAGGTGACGGGTCTGATAAACCACAATATTTGATGGAAATGGTCGAAAAGTGAATACGAGTCAATCCAATTGGATCCAATAAGGTGTACATGTCAGTTAATTTTCTCCATGTAACTCAAACCGCTAAGTCTGATTTTTCTTGTTTAATTGTAGAGCAATTATTTGGAGTACTCTTCGATAAATATTCTCATGAATCTCGTCTGTATTGTAAGACACAAATTATCGGAAACCTCTAATATATTAAATTTAATTTTACGGTAAACGATTTTTAAAACAGCTCTCCTAGTATGCCTAGGTCTCTGTGAAGCAGTGCACTATTCTCTTGCAACCCATCTCGTTTGCGTGGTTATCTTGTAACTGTTTTTTCATTGCAGCATAACGGCGCATGGGGTCAAGGTCTCTATCGTTTGTCGCATATGTAAGAATAGGTACCGGTTTTAACGATTTTTTAATTAGAATAGGTGCCCAGTTAACAATTAGCTAACATCGTCTAGTTTTTATGATTTTTTTTGTTAGAGTTCGTATTTGGAAAACTACTAAACTGTGCATTTAAGGAGGGGACGTAGCTACGCGTAGCCGTTGTTTTAGTTTTTCTTAATAAATTGGAGATAAATATTATGGTAATACAGTCCTTACTCTTTTTTCGGGCGCTCCTTCTTCGGATGATTGCTCCTTTTTCGGACGATTTTTCCGCCAAAAGGGGCCATTCTCATAAAACATGATCCTATTTGTGACGATGCTTCTTTCGGACGCTTCTTTCGGATGCTTCTTTCGGACGCTATTTTCAAGAACCGGAAACGACCGAAAAGAGTAAGGACTGTACCCCTATCTCGGCAGAGTGAAAAAACAGCGAAACTGACCTCAAAAAAAATAAGGAGTTAAGTTGGTAACTACACGAAATTCTTTATTTTTAAAATTTTACTGACCTATTAATGTATTTCACGTTTTTTCTGTCGTACCGGTCACAGAAACACATTTTTAGGGTTTACTTTTCAATTTTTAAATTCAAAGTTTGTGTACATTACATGTCAATGTTTATTTGAATATGTGGTGTGTTACACTTACGAAGCTTCAGCAGAGAATTTGACAAGCTGTTATTTTGTAACGGCCCTTTGCGGTTCAAATTATTTGGGTTAAAGGTTAGGTTTTGTTGTTTTTAGTTCATAAGAAATTGAGTGATGTTTTCGGGTGATTTTCTAACAGTTTAATCATTAGTTACACGGTTTGGCATATATACCGTATGGCATCTTATCCCAAACGGGCCGTCTTATAACTCGAATTGCGGAAAAGGGCCTTGTGTGACTCTTCCCCCTGGTAGTTAACATTAAATCAACAACCGGTTGTAATCATTTTTTTTTCGAGAAATAATTTATCACAAGATTTAGTTTAAATGTATAATAAGAATATATTATTGCGACAAATAAGTTAATACAGCTTTGACGACTTGAAATTGCCGTTCGTGTAGGTTAAAAAATAACTGACTGAAATTATAAACATTGGAGTAATAGTAATCTTATTATTCAAAAGATGCATTAATGTGTCTCTGATGTTTTTTGTTTGTTTTCGGCGGTTTTGATTGGCTCAAAGCAGCGCTGAGGGATGCGTTCACATTGAACCAATTGCATTGCTTGATATTAGATACCGAACATACGCGAATATTCAAAACCAAATTTGGCAGACATAACAACATGAACTTTTTTTATCTTGAGGCTATGCATCATTTGAATATTTCATTACTATTACTANCTTAATGTATTTCACGTTTTTTCTGTCGTACCGGTCACAGAAACACATTTTTTAGGGTTTACTTTTCAATTTTTAAATTCAAAGTTTGTGTACATTACATGTCAATGTTTATTTGAATATGTGGTGTGTTACACTTACGAAGCTCTAGCAGAGAATTTGACAAGCTGTTATTTTGTAATGGCCCTTTGCGGTTCAGATTATTTGGGTTAAAGGTGAGGTTTTGTTGTTTTTAGTTCATAAGAAATTAAGTGATGTTTTCGGGTGATTTTCTAACAGTTTAATTTCTAAACTGTTTAATCATTAGTTACACTGTTTGGCATATATACCGTATGGCGTCACATCACAGACGGTCTTATAAGTCAAATTCCGGAAAAAGGTCTTTGTGTGACTGAAAGGCACCCCTTGTAAAGCCTTCTCGAGTTCAAATCGCCGTTCGTGTAGGTTAAAAAAATACTAGAATTATCAAGATTGGAGTAATAGTAATCTTATTATTCAAAAGATGCAATTATGTGTCTCTGATATTTTTTTGTTTTTTGCGGTTTTGATTGGCCCCTAGCAGCGTTGAAGGATGTGTTCACGTTAGGCCAATTATGTTGCTTGATATTTGATACCGAAGATAAGCTTTTCATCTGGAGACGCGTTAAAAAATGACTCGAATAAATGACTGGAATATAAACAGTGTAGTCATAGTACTATGACTACACTGCTTATATTCCAGTCATTTATTCGAGTCATTTTTTAACCTACACAAACGGCGATTTAAACTCGTCAAGGCCTTAATGGTCTTATAAATTTTATCTTACAGTAGATGTGCACACAACGCGACGATGCGCACACAACGCGACGATGCTCACACAACGCGACGGTTTTTGGAAAGTGGTAGTGTCGCGTTGTGTGCACATCAACTGTATTCCAAATATGCTAGTCTTAGGCGTGGCGCGTTTACCCTTTTGGGTATAGGCTTAGCCTATACGGTATAGGCTATACCGTATAGCAAAAGGCCAACTCGCCACGCCAAACATTTTTTATAAATTGTGGCGAGTTGACTAGTCCCCAAATTCTTTTGCAAAACACACAAATTTTCGTCATTATCTACCCAATATTATAAATTTCTAATGTCTATGGATTCATCTCATGCATGTCATTTTTTTTGGATTATTAAATCAAATTCTCTTTACTACTTTTTTCGATCACCACAAAATTGAATTAACCTTGAAAAATAGCGCCTTCAAAAATGTTGACTAAAACAAAATATATTTCGGCTAGTGGCATGGGGATGCTTTTAGTTTTATTCGACCCCTGTTTTCAGCCACAAACGTATACTTTGGTCTATTGAAATCACATAATGAGCGGCGTAATGAACGTCCATTTGACGTAAGGCTCATTATCATAAATACTCATTAATTATCGATTTGGTGTCACTATCGTATTATTAGACTAGAAAGTTCACAACTTTGATTTTTTGATCAAAAAGGCTCACATTATCGAAATTGACTTTTTCATACCAATGAACTTATCTGGAACACCTTTTCTTAATCCTGAGCTTCTGGATCATAAACTAGCAGTGGTCTGGAACTTCTACTCAGCGTTTTACATGAATTTCCGCCATTTTTTCTTGCGTATTTTCTATTTACAAGTTTTTTCCGTACGTGAAAACTCGAATATCGCCATCTAGAAAACTGGGGATAGAAGACGGCGGAAATTCATAGAAAACGCCAAGTAGTATTTTGTTTACATCGTGGCATTTCGCAAAAAAGCTTCTCGCAGAAAAAGCTGTTAGCAGAAAACGCTTTTCACTAAAAAAGCCTTTCGAAAGAAAAGCATTTCGCCAAATTTTTGCGTGGGAGGATTTTGACGAAAAACCACAAATGGCAGCAATATATTCTGGAGAAGAATATATCAGCAAAATTTGGCGAGTTACATTTTCTGCGGAAAATTTTTTCTTCAAACAAACACAAATAGCTCTATCTGCGGATAACTTTTTCTGTAAGATAACACGGTGCCGTAATAAATCCTCCAAATTTCGGGCTTTCTAACATAACTTCACTCCAATTTTTGCCATACCTGAATCTAACTTGCTATTTGTTCCATTCATATTTTTTGTTCGAATTTTCAAAACAGAAAGGAAGAACTTATTGATGTTTTTGGAATAATTATGCTAAAAATTCTGGTTCGTGCCGGTTGTTATTTAACTTTATCATGACATTGTTTTTATTTGTTCGATTTTCAGGGTCACGGATGTTTCTAAGTGTTTTCTTACAATTTTTTTCGCAATACCTTTTACATTGAGTTCATAACGAGCTCATCAACTGCAAGGACTCCTATAATGACTTGTAGTCAGTTTGGTTAAGGTATAAGATTCAGTCGACGTCACTGTTGCCGTAACATAAGGCATACCCAAATAACACATAATTTACAACGACGTAGGCACTTATAATTAGTTTGGTTAGGGTTTGGGATCAACTCAGACTCTGATTGGTCTATGATAGATGAAGTTCAAAGGTTATTATTTAGACTCAGTCGAGTTCAAACATATAGAAATAATTACTGTTAGCATACAACAGTTAAATCAAATGTATGAACAAATTGGTACGCAATCCTCAAAACATCTTCGTAATGTTGGTTTGGATGCATCAAGGTCAAGTATTAATTATGTCAACATAATCATTAAAAATTAATTATAAAAAAAAAAATTGATTTTGCAGCCAGATAGATTAATTTATTTTATGTTTTTACGGGAACTGATGAATCGTCCAGTATAGAAACTTGAATTTGTCACTTGTCAAGGTCAGATTTTTGATCGAACGGACAGGGGGATAATCGGATGACAACGAACGTTTAATTAGAATATAATAAATCCACATATTCTTGAATAGATGTTTCAAGATTATATACTTCATGTTAATAATAGGCAAGTTCGATGTTATAAAAAAAGGAAAAAAATTTAAAATTAACTCGGCCCCGTTTTTCATGGCATCTTTTTTTGCCACGGCGTTAAATTTTCTTTTTACCATATAGGCCTTGTAGCCGTGTTTTCAACTGCATAACCTTCGCCCACTGGATGGCCGCCTCGCATGATGAGCCGCATCACTTTTTTTCTCAAGCTTCACTCACCGCTTCAAGGCCTATATGGTATCATAACTTCCGATCAAAATTCGGTTTAGTGTTATTTTAAATAACTTATTTACCATTTATCGATTTCATTTTGATCGTTTCCAAAATTTCCGACCAAACTTTCTCAATTGTAAGTTATGGACAAAAGAAAAAACGCACAACCTACGCAAAAACATGGCCGAGTTAAGGCACAGACTGTGCGTAGGCGTTTTCAAAACCACGAAATGTAGGATCAGACCCACCAGAAAAATCCACTCCATTTTTTTAAGCTTTGGTTGACCCACTTTTTTCTTTTGATATTTTCTAAAAATTTGTTTTCACAAAAATAAAATTACATAATTAGGATCCATTTCAAAGCTTTTTCTGAACGCTAAAAACCAGGCTATAAGGTTATTATGCCAGTTACAATATTGTGGGTACAAAAGTTTGAATTTCAAAATGCCAAGAAACAAATTGTTTTAATATTATATGCTCAACAGGGATCAAGACCATGTAATATTAGTGCTCTGAGGAAATGTGGTTAAAACAAACAAAGTTTTAATGGAAACGGTCAGTTACATCAAAACCACAATATGGATATTGTGCAAGATGGAAAAAAATCATAACAATTTTATATGTTTAACTTCAGTTTAAAGAAAACCTTTTTTATTAACCTTTCAAAACATGCAACAATAACTTCCGTGAAAAACTCTGTGAGACGTTTTTATATCATTTTTAGCTAGATCTGGTTCAATAATATTTATTTGAACTTGAAATCCTCTTGAAAACTTTCTAACATGTTTTTGTATGAAAATTCATAATTGAGAACTCCTTATTGTGCTATAAATTTCATTCTTGTACAGTTGTGGAGACGAGAACGTGACACTCTCATTTGCCAAAAACTGTCACGTTCTCGTAATATTTTTTGACAACCGTTCGTAAGTTTATTTACATTTTTTTAATATAAAAACTTTAAACAATGTATTTTTTAGAATTTGGGCAGCATTTGTTCACTCATTATAGTCTACAGAATATTATTTTGTATTTTCCAAATCACATTTTTGTACTTAATAAGTTTTTATTTTATGAAAAACCAGAGTTTTTTGAGATAAATTTTAGACGAGTTGACAAAAAATCTTCAAAAGTGTCACGTTGTCACAAAATTTTCGAAAAAGGTGCGTATTTCGTCCATTTTTTTCAAAAATCTGTCCCGTTCTCGTAAATGACGACCGTTTGTCAAAAAGTGTCACGTTCTCGCGATTTTGTCACGTTCTCGTGTCCACAACTGCAACTGAAAATTACTATGGTAACCTGGTATAAAATCAGAATCGATGTGCATGTCTCTCTCGATGTGCATGTTCCTCTCGATGTGCACGTTTTTCGGAAATCGAAAATGCACATCGAGAGATTTCTGACTTTATTCTTCTTCAAGCCAGAGACCTCAAACCGTACTTTTCCGTTCGAATCAAACGGTATGTATTGTTTTGTTCGACTTTTTCCTTTTTTTTTGAGAAAGTCGAACAAACCCGCCTAAACATGGGTTTGTTCGATGATTTCAAAAAAGTTGCTCACCTAGTGAGTTTTGATAAACATCGTCTTAATTAACCCTTAATAACGGAAATTTTAATTTTATTTTACGTTTTAGAGATTTTTCATTTAGAAAAATGAAAGCAGCAAGCGCCTCTGATTACACCGATATATTTTTTTCGTGAAAAAAATAATTTTTAGACTTTGGGCGCCTAAACATTTTTTTGCGTTTTCGTAAAAAAGTGATCTGAGCCCGCTTTAACTTTGAGACCCTAATTTTTATGTATCGTATTATTCAGGTCGTTACGAACATGCTGACATATTTTTTTAAATTGTTTTCGTAAAAAAAATAATTTTTAGACCTTGCGTTTAGTGCGCGATCTGAGCCCGCTTTAACTTTGAGACCCTAATTTTTTATGTTTCGTATTTTCAGGTCGTTACGAACATGCTGACATATTTTTTTCGTAAAAAAAAAATAATTTTTAGACTTTGGGCGCCTAAACATTTTTTTTGGGTTTGGTGCGCGATCTGAGCCCGCTTTAACTTTGAGACTCCGATTTTTTATGTTTCGTATTTTTCAGGTCGAGCACCAATAGAATTCCTTTGAACGTAAAATAAATGAACTCTCATCTATAACGTGAAATAAACTTTTACAAGTACCGAAAAAACATTTGATCTGAAGAAAATGTTGGCTTTCTGGAACAAATACTTTTTCAGGTTGCAATAATAAGGTACTTTCATCCCAAAAACAAACGCAATATTTAATGTTTTCTCATGACTAAGAACAATTAAACATGATTTTTTAACAACATGAAAAACGTGGGATTTGAGAATAATGACTAGCGAATTGGACAACTATACTACGCTTTATATCGTCAGGTTATTACTTAAGAAGATGTTTTTAGGGATTATAGATTCCACAGTACAAAATAACTAGGGGGTGGACCATGGGTCGCTGAAAAAATGTGAACTTGAACGACATAAGTTGTGCATTTGATAATCCGGCTCCCGAATAATTCGGACCTCGCGATTTTTTTTAAATTATTTAGAAGTGTCTAAATTGCCACATACTGGCGCTAGAGAGCAATTTAGAATTTTCGATACCATAGTCATGTATCTTGAATATCTTGCGAACGAATTGAGGTAATAAATTATTCTTTGTACGAAACTGAAGAAAAATGTTACTTCTAAAATTCATAAATTAAGTGAAAAACTGTATGATCGATTTTTATCACAAAACTATCGGTGTCAGAAAATATACGCCTGAGTCGATTATTTGTTTTTGAGCAGAGAACGGCCCAGAGCGTAGGCGGACAAACTGAACATTGATAGTTTAGGTCAGATGATCGGAAGAGCGAGAATTTTGACCAATTTTTTTTAGTCATTTTTGATAACTGTTCAATGTCATGGCACAACCTAAAAATGATGAACTACGTAAATTCGTTTTAAGCTTTCTACCTTTTCCGGGTATACACCCCTGCGTCGTTATTGAGTGATCCTTTATTGGGTGAAAATTTGGAGAAAATTTTGCAAACGTTTTCCAACTACCACTACCCCCTGCGCCATTATCGGGTAAACATAACATAATTGAGCAAAATTTTTCACAAAGTTTGAACCCAATAACGGCGCAGAGTTGTATTTGAAACTCGGAAAACATTTGAGACAAGTCGTATAATGTTTCTTCGTTTTCCGACTACACCTCGAAAACTGAAAAATCCAAAACCAAATTTTTTGTTTTCATTTTTTTCCATTTTCGTAGTTCTTCATTTTTAGGTTGTGCCCAATCGGCACTGCCCATGTACATTTTGTCTTTTAAATTTTGTTTACAAACCTCGTGAAACTCGTCACAGTAACAGTGAAAATTATTTATTTATTTTTCTACATTGGCCGCAGAAGCCGACGCCCTTGTCAAAAACGCCATACATGTTTGTGGTTAAACGGAGCATATGATTAACACAGCTTATGTTAAAATAATATTGATAATTAATTTAGCATAATCTTTGTTACCCTTTTTTCATAGTTAGATTTACCCAGCAACGATACACATAATTATGGTACTTGCTATATAATCAATGTTCTTACCAAACAAACTGACGAGATTGATTAGGCGTTTCACAGTTCTAAATTATAACGGTACATGTGCACGATACGACCCGCGCCATACCGGGCACCGCAGGGTAATATTAATGACACGATTTTTATTACATGAGTTTTCTTATTTATTTTGGTGATTAAAAATTAGGAGAGAAAACACCAAATATATCGGTACTGGATGAATAACAGAAAAAACACATAGGGTACGTCTAGGCCGTCCACGATCGGAGACGAAAGTCGTCACAAAGACCCCAAATTACAATTTGAAAAAGAGCTAAAGGTGGTTACAGGGTTCGGCAACAGTTACTTTTCCTCAACAGTTCTTTCGAACTGCCCAGGAAAGTTGAGGAAAGTTTTATTTTTTTGACAAATACGACAGTTGAGGACAGCTGAGTTCCACAGGGCAGTTGAGAAAAGTTTCACAATTTATACTCGACAGTTGAGGAAAGTTGAGCTTTTGTAAAATCGATTTTTGCCGAACCCTGGGTGGTACTTAGCACGTAAACCACCTTACCATTTGTAGTAACAAGTTACATTTGAAATAACAGTTTAAATTTCAAATAACACTTTTTTGCCGAAATTTTACCCGCGTTTACGCCTACGCACTACCCAGTTGAAATAATAATTAGCTTCTGAAATGATTATTTTAACTTTCGGTAAATTATACTATACATGAATGTTATATACATTGTACTATATATGTATGTTACTTTAGTCTTTTTGTAGCAAAATCCACGCGGTGTCTCAATCCATTAGCACGATGTAATACCTCATTTACAGTCAGCTCTATATTTTTAGTGGATTGTTACACCGGGTGTATTTCGCTACGAAAAGACTTACGTAACAATTTCGTAGAAAAAATTTATTAAAAATTTCGAAATGTTTCGAAAATCGATGAAAAAATTTCGAAAATGAATTTATTTTTTCTCTAAAAAATTTTTTTTTTGCTGAAAGTCTCTGATCATTACCATTCTTTAAACATATTTGTATTATAAATATAAACCTTATTATTAGCAAGTGTTAAAAACAATTAGCTCGAATGAAAAGTTAAACCGGAAAAATGCAGCAGATAAGTCATTCCTGATATGGCGCCCAAACCAAATTTGGGGCAGTTTTTATTTACTGATGTACATTTCTTAATCTCCTAAGTCTAGCAAGGCGGTCCTGTATCGATCTATGGTCGCCGATTAATCCAATCTCAACGTCCGGTTTTAGTCCCCAAATTTGCGGGTAAAAAGCTGCATTACAAACCTCTATTTTTGGGCATCTATTTCATAGATCAGGGTCAGACTGTACGTTGAAATAATTTTGGTCAAGTTTATTTTTGATAATTTTGGCTAATAATTTTGGCTAATAATTTGGCTAATAATTTGGCTAATAATTTTGGCTACGTCGTAGATAAGACAATTATCTGCAAGACAACTAGAGACATAGACATATATATAATTTTTTCATTTGTCGAATAAGGAAATTGTTCGCAATTTCTTTTAACACTATAGACATAGGAAGCTTGCAGATAATAATAATAATTATCTAGTTGTCTTGCAGATAATTGTCTCATCTACGACTACGTCGTAGATAAGACATTATTATTTTTGACTGGAGTTAATTTTTGATGATTCAAAGATATCAATATTTCCCAATTGAGTCATGAGTAACCGGTTTGTGAAATCCCGAATCTGGTTTTAGAAGTTAGTTTATAAATGTTAGACATACTATCAGATCAAATCATTAAACATATTACATTTGATACTGCTATGCATCATTTCCCGAAATCTGGAGGCCATTTTTGATGAAAACTTGATTGACTTTTAAAGTGGTCATGACCTTGACGGTTAATNGGTTCGACCCATTGACTCAAATGAAAAGTAAATTTCTCACATTGAATAACATGATTTAGTTTGTAAATGACCGATTCGGAGCTAATAATATTTTTAGCGTTAAAATTTAATTACTGTGATTTTATCGTTAACTGCGGCATAATTTTGCCCGATGAGTCAATTTTGCTTCTTTTATTAAAAAAAATTAATCCACGTAGCCGTAAAAAAACATCTTATAAATAAAACACTACCGGTATTGTTGAACTTTTCTCCAGAAATTATTTACGAAAAATTAAAACAAGTGAAGACCCTAACGTGTTCAAGTTTCACGTGATCAAGCTTAAACTATTGATCCCTTCAACCTACACGGAAGCAGACCAATCAAAAGGGACGCAAGTGAGGCTTCCATTAGGGTCAAAACGTCAACAAATTTTTATTTTGCCATTATTTGATTCAAACTAAAAAATATTTGACAACGAAATAGATGAGATACCTTCGCGATGAATTCAGAAAAAAAACACTTTTCCTCCATTTTATTGGTTTTGAAAATGTTACTTTTAGAGGAATCGAACCGTGCTGATAGTGCAGCAGAATTTTCTTCATTTCGTTTTTAAATTTGTAATTTAGAAATGTGTTTCAAAGCAAAAATTATCCAACCTAGAATATTTTAAGAAACGGTTAACGAAGCTACCGGAAATAGTGACTGTACTATGGTAAGGTATGGCTTATATTATGGATTTTGTGGTCCACATTTTAAAGCTGTTTTCTTATTACGTTAGGAAGTCTTGCATTGAACATAAATATATTCATTGAGTTTTAAATTGATGGCAGGAAGTTTACACAGAAGCAGATTTTACCGCTAAAATATAAGTTGGTTTTAAATTCGGAAATTGGAACGATAAAGTTGTGACGAGTGTACAATCATCTTTTTTATCTGTTTTTATTTTTTATTTTGTGTAAAGTACGTTAAGGGTTCTAGCTTCTAATAAAATTTGGATTTCCAAATTAGATATGCCAATCATACACTCATCTTTTAAGTCGTTGGGGGTATTCTATTAAAGAGGTTATAAAAAGACAAATTTACAAAATAATATAATTTCGTGACGTTACCAAAAATATTTTTAAGAATCTAATGGTTAGCGGTCTAATCGGTCATTTTTTTCAAAATAAATAAAAGCCTTTCTTCAAGATGAAATTCGTCATAAGAAGCCTCAATCCACCGTGGTGGGTACACGAATAGTCGTGACTACATTTTGGAAATGCATAATCCGATTGGCGGCATATTTATCAAATTAGTATATGTCCACAAACGGATTAACTCTAATAAATCGGAGAACCACAATAGCAAACATACTGATTTTAATTACAGTACGGTTGACAAGCATACAACAAATTCCAGTTATTTCACAAGTTATAAAAACGGCTGACTATTTTTTATCATTTGAGTAAATATTTTACTGTTAAGTCCTACATTAAAATTTATATTTACCCCGATTAGCCTTTACTTACCAATTCACGCTTATTAGTACACATACGGTTTGACAAAAACCGAAAATTGAACCGTCCATTACTTAAACAGTGTTAGTGATATTGATTTTGTTTTATGGACAAACGTCCACAATTTCTAGATTGCACAATCCTATGGAGATTTTTTGGCCTCGTAGCCTAGGACTTCTAGGCCAAGAAAAAATATCGCGAAAAAGTCATAAATAGGAAAATTATCCGAATTCCTGACCTTGAAATTTATGAACAAGAAATTGTATACAGTTGGTGTGGTAACGAAGTGACACTTCCGTTTCCGATTTTTTTTTGTCAAAAATTGTCACTTTGTTCCATTACTGTCACTTCGTTCCGGCACTTTTGCCTACTTTTGCCCAAAAAAGTCCGACAATTGTCAATTCGTTCTTTCATTGTCACTTCGTTACGTGTCACTTCGTTACGTGTCACTTCGTTACGTGTCACTTCGTTACCACACCAACTCTAACAAAAAAGCCTCTAATCGAACATAATTATTGTCATTTAACGATAAGTGGACAAACATAACTTTGACTGTAAAACTCAAAAACAAAAAATATGAAAATTACATGACACAATTACATATGCTGCTGTGTGAATCGTTTAAATTAACGCACTTCCTTTACATCAGTTATCGAAACAAGATGAAAAATGCGTTACTTATAATTCTGTTAAAATACCAGGTGTTGGTGGAAATGTGCGTAATGTGTATAGTTATCTTTGAGGAAGTTATTATTTGTTCTTAAACGTCATTGACGGAACAGGAAAAGGGTCATGTTTTAAACCTCAACCGCGGTTTTATGATGGTTATGAAAATAGCAAACATATATACACCGATTTCCAGCAATGGCCGTAATTTGGAGAAAATAGTGTTGTTCTGTATCCACGTTAAATATACACCATGTTTAATGTTTTTCTAANTTTTTGAAATTTAACAATCTTTTTTGGCATGGTTGGATTCAGGAGGAAAAACTACGAGGCCACGCGTGGGATAGGATGGTTTTTAGAAAAAAAACGTCGAAAAGGTCCCCTTGCTCCCTGTACTACTAATTATTACTTATTTTTATACTAATAATTTAATGGTCAAGTTCAAGTAGCTACAAGCTACTTTTTTTGTACAAGCTTTTACCAATCGTTATTTAAGTTAATCGTTATTAGACCAGAATTCGTTTATCACAAGCATAGTTGTATTGTTTTTGAGGTTCATAATTTTGTAGCGTTGTAGACATACGACCGGAACTAGTTTGCGAAGCAACTGAACGCGCAACTATCGGAGATTAAAATGATATCAATAGACCCGGGTTTAACTGCTTTTGCAGCGCATATTTTTGAGACAGTTTTTTTATAAAATACATCCCACAAATATAACTCAACCACTATTAGTCCCTCGATTGCTCTCCTTAGCTCAGCCGTGTAGCATTTTAGCTGGTAAACGCGGTATGTTCACGTAATTTTGCTCCATGCGTAATGGACCATGACTCAGGGGCTTCGAGTCATCGTCTATGATTCATAGGGAAATTTGGATGTTTGATTTAAAAAAACTTATCCGGACAAGTTTTTTTTTTTCACAACTCGGAATCACCGCAATAAACGTTTGTGGATTATTTCGCACGCAATTGTCAAAAATCTGGTATTATTTCAAGTAATGTTTCAAGAAAGTAAATCGACGCGAAATAACCACAGATAATGGTAAACGTCGAATCCACTTCTTATTTCAATTTTGACATAATTATTAATCTTGTAAATGAAGTTCAAAATCGCATTTGAAACCACGTTACCGTCACTTATTCGAAATCTGGAATTAACCGTTTCACCCGAAAACACGGCTTCTGAGTCACCATTCATAAATGGGTAAAATATTAATACGCTCCCGCAAATACATGCATTCAGTTTCTTTTGTTCTAGGCACATTTTTCTCTGGTTGGCAAAAAAATCAACCTTAACCTTCAAACACATATTTAAAAAAAGTTCCGTGAACACAGATGC
>SCLG01000619.1:0-27859 GCA_004367875.1 Oikopleura albicans
GGTTTTCTTGTGGTAACATAACAGCGCAGGTGGTGTAGTTTCATTTATCAGCATTGTACAGATTTGAAAAAAAACCAATTTGTTCTCATAGTTGTCTTATTATTAGAAATTCTTAATATTTTTTACTCGTCATTGAACTACCAATGATTGAATACCATATACACATCGCAATACCTTTATCGGAAATTTTTGTTTAGTAGACCATATTTGTATAGAATCGCTCGCCGCACCAGCAATTTGTGAGTGATTGAGCCAAGTAAGCGAGTGAATATCATATTCATAGTGAACAATACCTCTTTTTAATCGATAAACAATACGTTGTTTTTCAACATCCCAAATTTTAATGCAATAATCTCTGAAATAAGCAGCAATTTTGTCCCCCAGTAAACCCCATTTAACATTTACTGGATCAGAACACGGTTTTTAAAAACGTGTTCGACAAGGGACTTAGGACAAGGCTGAAAATTTGAGCTAAAATTAGACATGTGCTTCTCAAAAAGTCTTTCATTGCTCTAAACTGATACTGGACGTTCAACTTTAGAATTCATTAAACGTGGAAAGATCTTCATGCTATTGTGTAGTATGTCTCTTTTGTGAACACACTTTTTGAGAACCGTTTGACATAATAACCACCAGATGTTAAGTTGATCATGTGTTCGCCAGTGTCTTTCCATAAATTGATTCCCGCTCCGTTCTGGGTTATTGCAAGACAATTGTTACTAGATTGATACAAATTCAAATGAAAATAATTAAAAAAAACTTACGTGCTCCATTCAACCGCTACATTTTCTGGGAGAGATCTATTTCTTCGATACTGAGTTACTGGTAGTTGTAAGGATTTGTATTTGAATTGCAGCTCGTCTTTATGCCATAAAAATACGCTTTCTGCTTTATCGTACATACACAAAACATTACTCGGACTCCAGATGTATGTGTTTCTCAAATGTAGCCATTCCCATGGTGTTTCAATTTTTCCAGTTTGTTCGTGAGCTTTCAAAATGTCCAATTTCCCTGTAAAAATCCTCCACACGAAAAAAAATTAAGGAGGGGTCAGTTAACAAACTGTAGCTTCCGGGAAAATGCTATAAAGTACCTTACACAACTACAATAATTTACATTATCTGGCGGGTGTAGTATTCAATAAGTTTAGCGCGCCTGGCGATAAATTATGATACGTGTACTTAAATTATACCTGTTAGGAATTGAAAAGACAAAGAAACAATTTTCCCGTCAGATAAAATCTTTATCTTCGCAAAAGATAAGTCTATATTATTTTTTTTCTTTACGTTATTATATTAAACATGTGTTTATGCGCAAAGGGCGCATAATTAGCTGCCACAACATGTGTTAGAAATGAGTATAAAACTGGCATCATTTTGTATACAGTCCATGCGCGCACAACGCGACACTTTCAAAACCTGTCGCGTTGTGCGCGCACTGTCGTGGTGTGTGCACAACAATCACTCAAGCCCTTACAAGGTATAAAATAGTGTTTTTTTTTGCTCTTTTTGGAGACAAATTTTTGAAGACGATTTTATTTTTAAACACCCTTGGTTTGGTAAACCTGGAAAGTTAAACTCTTGAATTTTTTCCTAGGAAAGTCTCAGACGGCTATCATCACTGATGGCGATCAAAAAATCGACAAAAAAAACTCTGAATTAAAAATTCATCGTTTCTAAACTAAATCTACTTTTGCTTTATTTTCGAAATAAATAATTTACTAGTATATTTTTTACAAATTAGATTTTTTCAAGAGAAAAAAAGTGTCGCGTTGTGTGCACACTTTTCATTAGGCCAAAACTTGTCGCGTTGTGTGCTGTCGCGTTGTGCGCGCATGAACTGTACTATATACCATGATTTTTTTATGCACAAAATAAAACAAATCATAATAGTAAAAATATGTATCACGTTGTGCCGGCTCAGTATGATCAATAAAAATACAATATTAGATACTTTATTATTGTGTAATCGAAAAAACATACCTATGTGTATCGTTAAGGCTGAGTGACATTATACGTTTTGGTGCATTGTCAGTACTAGTGGCGTACTGGTCTAGGTCTTCACTAGTACCGTTTTCCAAGAACAGTTTGCATAGTATTTTTTCTGCTTCATTCCGAATGGAGAGTAACTTATTTGACTCTGTTAACTCCGTATCGGTAACTGCTGATTGCATGTGTGTAAGAAAAGTTTCAATATCTTGTTTTATTTCTGTGCATTCTTCGGAACTTGAGAAAGGGACACTGATGATGTTTACAAACTAGGCTTTTCGAAACGGTTCTACAAGGGCTCTAATGTACCACTAATCAATTACACCACCTGACGGGTTATTTTACCAGTACTTATTTTACCAAGATTGGGTCTTACCACTATTTGGACCAAAACGTATACGCCCTAACTCTATAGTTTAGGTATAGTTTAGTGACTTTGAGTGGGTGCCTGGCAAAACTCTGTCACTTTATTTTCGCGCCTCATAGATTTTTTTTCTTTTCAGTGCATTTTAGTTTTTAATTTGCACTGACTTTGACCAAATTTAGGTCGATAGCTCGTAAACCCAAAGCTTGGCGCTCAACAAAAGTCCACGGCCTGGAAAAAGCGACCATTGAGGTCAAGTAATAAAACTATGAGGTTACGCTTTCTTGGTATTTGATACGACACTCGCTCATAATCTAAACGGACACTTAAACGAATATATTCCTTAGATGAAGTTCAATACGTGTAAGTTCCGTTTGTGTTTGGACAACATACACCGGGTACGGAATTATCAGGCCCACAGTTATCAGGCAGGTTGGCCCGCTCGTTGAGGGATTGATTCCAATTTTACTAGTCCGCTGCTCGCTCAGGCTGTCGAGAAAAAAAAANTTTTTTTTTCTCGACAGCCTGAGCGAGCAGCGGACTAGTAAAATTGGAACCTACCGCTCGTTGAGTTATCAGGCGGGTTTTTACTCAAAAATCTTTTCAGTTTTCCGCCTACGCCCTGCGGAGTTATCAGGCACCCTACGGAGTTATCAGGCGGTTTTTTTTTGTCGCGAAGTCCGCCTGAAAACTCCGCACCCGGTGTATTATAATAAGTGTCCCCGTCTTAATCTTTGTCTTGGATTGTGACTCATGTGGTTTCTGACATGGGCAAGTGGTGCAAAAGTAATTAAATCTTCGGTTCTCCAGTTAGCGAAAAGTGGGCAATTGTTTAAAACGCTCTTTAGATCTTGGTTGATGTAAATGTTTAATAATAATAGTAAAATAGGAATGAAAAGGTTTTGTGAAAAAGTAACACAAAACCTATTCATGTGACATGACAAACAAAATTATTAAATAATCATGATTTATTACACCACCTACCTGCTTAAAGTAACACTATTCGCTTCAAGTAAAAGTTTTTTTGTTCATTTTGGTGTTACTTAAGCAGGTAGGTGGTGTATCATTCGATTACAGTTGATGCGCCCACAACGCGACACTTTCACATGGCCAAAACCTGTCACGTTATGGGCGCACTGTCGCGTTGTGGGGTGTCGCGTTGTGGGCGCATCAACTGTATAGAAGTTGAGTAGGTCTCTAATTGTACAAACTATGAGAAATATTATTCTAACACACTGTGTATTTCGGGTTTCTAAAAAGGCATTTTATATAAAAGAAAGAGCAAATCTGACATTCCGTAACCTAAAATACGCACAGTAAAAGGAAATCCATTCATTAATTCACTTACAGTCAGGTCCCTTTAGATGTGCATTTTCGATTTCCGAAAAACGCTTTTTTTGAAAAGTTTAAGCCATAGACTATGGGCCATAGTCTATGGCCCATAGTCATTTATAATGACTCATTCGCTTATGGTTTCATAAGGGACATTTTTAAATTTAAATTAAAATTTAATAATTACAACCAATCTTCATGGCAGTTGTGTCATATTGTTCGTTAACAGCTTTATTTGGTTGATTAGTCACCCAGTAGTGGAGCGAAGATTTGGCCAATAACTTTGGTAAGTTAATATTTTCGGGGGAAATAGAGTGCTTGGCATAATTTGTCTTCTCATAACTCGCAGAAAATCCTTCTTTAACAATTTGAGACAACTTATCCGCGATACCTTGGCCCAAAGAATCGACTTCGTGAAGTTGGTTGTACCAAAATTTTTCAAACTTAACGAGAATGAAAGATTGTAAAGCCTTTTCGACATAAATCCAAACTGAAAATCTACTTATTGCCACTATGAATCATAGTCTATGATACTGGTCTATGATACTGGTCAAAAGACAGGTATTTTCTTCAATTAGGATTTGAATCATCAATTTATTACTGTTGATGCTTATGCTGACCCATAAATTGTAAGTGGATTTAGTCCTGATTTTAAAACGCGAAAAAATATTTTTAGCGCACATGCATATTTCTCGTTAAGTGCGGCACTTAAGAGGGGGAGGACTGTAATACAAAAATATTTTAAAAGAAGGAAATCGCTTTTTGGTGATTTGACTTTCGGTGGCTGGCCCTCTGTTTTTTAGCGTTTGAAAATCACTGCGATATTAGCCTTGCTAAGTTTCGGGTTAAGGACCGTCCCGGCTAACTAATAACAGCCCAACTAGAGTAAACTTTACCGATTCTGGGTCATTTGGACTTATGATTTATAAGGAGTTTTGAAAATAAAAATAAATTAAAAATTACCTTTTTTGATAATCTGAAAGTTTAAATAATCCACATCATTTTCTAATTCAGAAGCACGGGTAACTATTGAACCTGAAATTATTGAATCTCTGTCACTCATTACTCACAAAATACTTTTTTTTTCACACATTATGTGTGAGCGTATTTACATCCAGCCGTTTATTTGATTTTTAATAAACAAAGCAAACTGTAAATTGACTCATTTGTTGAATAATTTTTTTATAGAAACATTTTTGTATATAACACAGGTTGACTGGCTATTTTCCTCACAATTCACTTAATTATTCTTATTAATCGACTTTTCAAAAATATTGGGTCATCCTAATGATTGCAGACGTTATTGACCTTTGTAATTTTCGACATTTTTTGTATTTTTAACATTAATGAAAGTCATTCGTGGAAAGTGTTTCATGGAAGATACGCACAAGGCAATACGTTTTATTAAGTGAATTTAGCTCGTATATGTTGTTGTGTATATACATATTCAGAATTGTACAATTTATACATGGGTGTACGTTACAGTGACCGTCTCAAATGAGCCGACGAGTCAAATAATGCTAAATGGATGAACTGATCCCCTTCGAGAACTGACATTGCGTCCAAATCAAAAGATACTTCATTCCTCAATTGTTGCTCAGTCTTTGCTTTGTTTCTAGGATAAAAAGTTAAAGTTTATTATACAAATATTCGGCGCGTTTAATTCCTTATTATACGCGCGAATATTGGTTTTGGAAGCGTAAGCGTGAAATATCTGGGCAGTGTACGTGAAAAGATTCTTTCTTAAAAGTTATAAGTTATAGGCTCTTTGGTGGCCTTTTACGCGTTATACCGTATAACGCGTTAGAGGCCACCAAAGAGCCTAGTCCCTAGGGACCCCTAGGACCCATTTAATAAAAATCTATTTTAGCCTAATTGTAAATTTCGAAAAGTTATTATTAATAATAAATTTATTAAATAAAAAAAATGTAAAAAATCGAATCCCGGAAATGCCTGTAGTAAGTCCAAGAACAAACGTTTTCCTGGCCTTTTAAGACAGTACCTGTGAAAATCCTATAGCATAAAAATCCTTATTGTGATATCGCGTCAAAATATCGCACATCCAAATGTCAAATCTCGGTATTCTATCACAATACTGATTTCTGTTTAATACACCGGGCGGGTTTGTGCTGTTATCGAGCGGGTTTGTGCTCTTATTGGGCACCCTTTGCTGTTATCGGGCGGTTTTTTTGCATATTTTTACCTTATTCCGCTTCCGCCCTGAGCAGTTATCGGGCGCCCGATTAAGGTTTTTGTCGCGAAACCCACCCGATAACTGCGCACCCGGTGTATACTTTGTGTGGGTGCGAAGACTGATGATGTGCTACGAGTACAGCATTGAGAAGGATAAAATAAATACTAAAGCTTGATTGCATATACACGTACATGTAGTATTGACACCGACACATGGTAAAATAGCATATTGTAGCGTAATTTCACCTTTTTGCATTCGTAAGCGGAATATAACGTACAACAAATAAGATATTCTGTCAAGGAATATCTTTAAAAAAGGTACAATTTGTAAAGTTCACTTAAAAACACACACAAAAAAGTGAAATAATTCTTGTGATCAACCACCAGAAGCAAGCCTTTCATAATAAGCGCAGAGTGCGTCCTATTACTAATAGTATATGAGTACTATTAGACATAGAAGAATGCATCACTAATAATTTGGAGAGTTTACTATGTTTATGGGAAAAAAAGCTACAGAGGGGGTGCTAAATAAGGGCCAGTGTGCTTAATAAGGGTCGTTTTTCAAAAATTCTTAACTGACCCTTAATACGCACACCCCCTGTATATCCTATTTTGTTATCACTCCAAACTTATATGATGTAAGTCTAAGCAGTTTAAACTAAAGTTGATACAGCTACTTTTTACTACTGGCCTGGGTAAAAAAGTGACGCCGAGCAAATTTCGCTCAGAATAAAAAAAGAAGAAAAAGACTCGACTCGTATTTATGGTACGAGTCCATGTTTAGCTCGGTACCAAAGTCTCGCCCACACCAGTAACACCTAGCGTACAAAAAAAAAACAAATAATTTCAGTACAGATTTGCCACCTTAGAGACGTACAGTCTGTACGGTACAGATTTTTAAAATATGTAGTTTTCACACATCAAACTTTACACTGTAATGTTTAACTCTTGATCAAAATCCCGGAAACATACGAAATCGTATTTCCATACAGAATTTTTAATTCTGAGAGTCTTGTTTAAAAGATAATACTTTCAGCAAGCTCGTTACAAACGGACGAGTGAAGTTTTCGTATATTTTACCGTGTTGCTACATGAACTATAGCCTACATCATCACTTAACTCTTGCGCCCCAATTACTTTTTTATCATTTTTTCAAAACAAAAGGTTCGTAAATACGGGAAAATGGTCGAGAAATATGCATTCTCTCACTTTTTCGTAATACAGTCCCCACGCCCAATGCGATACACTTTCCTTCTGAAAAAAGTGTATCGCATTGAGCGTAGTGTATCGCATTGAGCGTATTGGCCTTTTTTGGCGTTAAAACTAGTATTTTAGTGGTTTTTTCAGTTAAAACGTTGTATTACTCAATTTAAATAAGTTATAAAGCCTAAAACCCTCCAAAGTTTGGAGTCCAAACATTTTTGTGCAGCAGTGTGCGAAATATAGGACTTTCAGTCACGGGTATCGATATTACAGTCTTGAGTCGCGAACTTTAACTTGATATACCAGTTAAGTAAAAAAAAACAATAACATAGGGTGCGCCATTATGTTTTCGTTTTTTTTAGATTGTTTTGTGAAACATACCGGCGCACCCGGTGTAATTGTAAAAAAACTGAAATATAACGGCGCACTAGGTTATTTGTTTTTTGATCAAGAAATACTGTCTTATCTGTTTTTTTGACGGGAAGGAAAAAAATTATTTATAAAACTTTTTTTTTAAAGTACATATTTAGATACTCCTATCTGTAAACATTTCATGATTTATAAATTATGGCTACGGTGGCATCTAGTTTTTTGAAACACCATGACCAAACAAATTTTTTTTTTCAAAGTTCTTTAATTCATGGGAATATTGACTTCCCGAAAGATTTGTAATAAAAAAATGTGAAATTTCAACAAAAATGTGAAATTTCAATCAATTTTCATTTACATTTGGACGTAAGATACATAAAAATTTTATTTCTGAAAAGTGTATCGCATTGGGGTAACTGAACTCGAAAACAAAAAGTGTATCGCATTGGGCGTATGACGTCATTTTGTATCGCATTGGGGTGTATCGCATTGGGCGTGGGGACTGTATACATAATTCCTCAAATTGTCGAAAGAAACTGAAATTTCACTGGTGAAATGCTATTTTTTTCCCACGCGTTTAATTCAGACGGTCTATTAAAATTCCGTCTCGTTATTAACTTCCTTAAAGGAAGTCCTATACTACAGAATAGGTAAGGCGCGCCTATTCTTTTCTTTTTTTGATTTTCCACGCCTCTCTTGTTTGTCGCAAATATGTAAGAGAGAGTGGGTCGGTCCCGGCCTATGTAATTGGACCTTACATAGGCCTATTATAGGCTATTAGTAATAGCTATTGGTAATAGTCTATTACCAATAGCCCACTGCCTATAGGCTATAATTTATAGCCTATAACTTATTGGTAAATTATATTATATGGCATGATAATGAGGAAAATAATGAGAAAAAGGGGAAATAGAAGAAGAGTTGAGTTTATCGGCTATGCAAATTCATTACGGAGTCGTATTTTGGGACGCAAGTGCTAAGTTACTGTAGTTAAATATTTGCCAATCAAGTTATTAAGAACTTGAGGTTTGCGCGTTTCCGAAAATAACGCAAATCGGGTAATCATGGTTTTAATGAACCGTTTTTTGATATTTATAATATCACCGTTGGTGGTAACAATCTAATTTTGAAAAAAAAATATACATTTAGCATGTGCTACATTATTAGAGTTTATTATTTGCTGGCTTATTTTCATCCACATAATTTAGGCTAATTCCGTTTAAGTGTTCTTAAATAATGTTAAATTTAGTGTTAGAATAAATACATTATATTTGTACATTATATGTTGGAGTTCGTTGTATTTTTTTATCTATGATACAAAGGAAAAGATAAGAAACTTATTATTGGAAAACTTTTATGTTGGACTGTTTCAAATGTTGTAAAATGTTGTAAAACTGTTTCAAATGCTTGAATGTTAACCCACAAACGATCATATGGTACGAATATTACAAATAAAAACATTGACTTACCTTAATCGCAATTCCTTGGTGAGGGATGAAACACATTTCGTATCATAAATTAACCAAAAAATCAACTGTAACCGACTCCCTATCACACTTACCCAATTTTGTTCGTATTGTGACCATGCAATATGAATGTCCCGGAAATACCAACAAAATTCCGATTTTCACAATATATAGATTGAAGTATTAACTTTTGTGCATCACAACCTAGCGTGATTACTCTTATTTACAAGCTTGGGGCAACCTAGCTCAGAAGCCACTTTAGAGTTTATGATTCAAAGAGTGAGTACCCAGATTGTAACAAAATGTTTACTGCAGGGCTCGGCAATGGATTGGCTTAGCTTAGCTTAACTGGCTTGGCTTGGCTTAAGTTTAGCCAAGCCAAGTCAGAAAAATTTTTTGGACAGAAATATCTTTTGGGCAAAAATAATAAAATATTAAAATTTCTAATCTCTTTATGAGGAAAAATACAAAAAAAAGAAAGATTTTCTGGAAAAAGGACCCATAAAAAGTGGACTCGAGGTATATTTGGAAAAAATCGGTCTGAAAAAAGGTGCACATCTAGCGGTAGTTACAAATTTTCGTTAAAAAACGCACATCAAAAGAGACATGTACATCTAGAGAGCGCACATCTAGAAGCCCCTGACCCGAGCTCGTTAAAATAAATCGCATGTGTTTCTTTAGCCACTTTATGTTTTGAAAATTTCCAGTGTCAGAAAACTTAAGCCACCTTAGCTTGGCTTATAACAAGCCAAGCCAGCAGAAAGGAAAAATCAAATTAAGCCAAGACAAGCCAAACCAGTTGAGAAAAAATTCCAACCTAAGCTAAGCCAAGCCAAGCCAAGCCAAGCAAGACAACTGATTATGCCGAGCCTTAGTTTACTGTACGTTTGAAAAAAACTGTATTTTAGCCGCTCAGTAAGTAGAAAAAAATAGCGATTCAAAATGAAGAAATTCTTATTATTATACACAGGGTGCGCAGTTATCTTGCGATTATTGCCGCTCGTACGCTTATCTTGCGACTTTTCTGAATTTTATTTTTCGGGATTTATAATATTTATATGATTTGCACTGAGCAGTTATCTTGCGAAAAAACGCTTATCTTGCGACTTTTCAAGGAGCAAGTTCGCAAGATAACTGCGCACCCTGTGTAGTGAAAATACACTTTTCGAGCCACTTTTACGTGTATTTGGTATAGGTGTTTATATGAAAATCTATTTTTAAATAGATATATAGTATGTTTTAGTTGATAAATTCTTTATTATTAATCGAAAAAGCTTTGCAAACCTTGCATTTCAAAAGTAGTGAACTTACAATTTTTTGTTTTCAAATTAAAAAAAAAGTATTATATTTATGTGTTGCAAAGCCACTAGGAGACGTTTTATCGAGATTTTTGTGATTTGTTTCCAACAAAGAGATGAAATAGGCCATCTAGCGAACTCAATTATGTAAGTTGGACTGAGCCAAAACCCATGTGTGAACAATTTGCTAAATACAAATACAGTTTTTTTTCACTTGAACTTTCGTAACTAATGTACATGTATATAACCCCGAACATAGAACTTTAAAATTATTGATTATGCGCGCGATCATTTGTGTATACATCGTAAGGAGTGAAAATGGACACCTTATTCATTTTTTACGCTTGTTCATGTTACCCTTGAGTTTTAACTTGGCCAATACTGACTTGTGCGTGTGTGTTACCCTTAACTTTGACTACCTTAACTTTGACTTGTAATACGCGCGAGGATTCGTTTGTTCAGTCAAATGACCAAAACGGACACCTTATTAAATTGTTCATGTGTGTGTACCCTAATAGTACGTAAGTATAATAACCCTACCTCTACCCTAAGTGTTGGATTTTGACCTTGAACTATTGACTCATGACTCGGATTTTAGTGTACCGGTTTGTTACCCAAAATGGTCACTTTTGACAAAATTGTTAAATCGTGTGTGTGAGTATATTACTTCATAGATTATGACTAAGATATTTAAAACAGATTTACACACAGTGCTCCTGGAGAACCATAACAGATTAAGGCTTCCAGAAGACAGATTCTGACGATTAAAAAAAAGAAATAGGGTAAGTTTGACACGACAATTTTTTTGGTTTCCGGTTTTTTCGGTTTTCACTTTTTTTTCTAGTGACCGGAAGTAACCGGAAGTGACAGGAGATGACAAAAAAATGAAAAAAAATGAAAACCGGAAAAACCGGAAAAACCGGAAATCGAAAAAACTAAACCGGCCGAAAAAATTGTCGTGTCAAACTTACCCTATTTCTTTTTTTTAATCGTCAGAATCTGTCTTCTGGAAGCCTAAATCTGTTATGGTTCTCCAGGAGCACTGTGTTACAGGCTTGACGCCGAAAATGAGCATAAGAAATCACCCAAAGCAGTTTATGCGTGAATTTTATTATACAACTTTGTACAGTATGAACAGCTTTAATGTGTGTTTATGCACACTATGTTGGCGTGTGTGTATGTAGGTTCACTTATGTGTGTGCCTGGATAATTTACAGTGTATATCTTCTTGGACCCAATCCTAGACTAAATTTCTTCTCGTGTTAGGAGGGCGTGCGAGTTATTTTCCGAGAATAATGGAGAGCGAATGACCCAGGAAAAAATCGCAAATAATCGAAATTGGGCTTGCCGCACGAGGCCGCCAAGAAGCGTATTTTTTGCTGCACGTACGTCAGTAAGCTCAGCGAAAAAAAAAGAAATTTAGTCTAAGATTAGGTCCAAGAAGATATATGTTTTTATACTCTTTATCATACAGACTATATGTTCGTATGTCATTGACACATTTATAATATGAATATTATATCTTCTTGATTTCGTGGTTGATTGAATTATAACAGCGGGATCGAATTATAACAGTCATAGAACAGAGGCGCTCGGTTTTAAAGACTCATCCTTGATAACCTTGAATATCTTCATGCACATTAAATCAATAAAGTAGAAGACTTTTAGACGCTTTATAATTGAAGAGCTCATCTTTGTTGTCGTCGTCAATCTGAACAATCCATCCGGTCAGAAATAAATTTGTTGCCACTGATATATTGCGACTTCGAAAAATGAATATTTCCCATCTTTAGCATTTACAAATCCCTGAAAACATAACATGTCGTACCAATTTCCAAAACAGCTTTTGCGATGTCAGTGGGATGAAATGTATAATCGACTCTNACTTTAGAGTTTATGATTCAAAGAGTGAGTATCCCGATTGTAACAAAATCTTTACTCTACGTTTGAAAAAAAACTGTAATTTAGCCGCTTAGTAAGTAAAAAAATAGCGATTCAAAATGAAGAATAGTAAAAATACACTTTTTGAGAAAATTTTTGTTTTCAAATTCAAAAAATACTATATTTGTGTGTTGCTAAGCCGCTAGGAGACGTTTTATCGAGATTTTTGTGATTTGTTTTCAAAAAAGAGATGAAATAGGCCATCTAGCGAACTCAATCATAAAAGTTTGACTGAGCCAAAACTCATGTGTGAAGAATTGGGTTAATATAAATATGCTTCTTAACGTTTTTTTCACGTGAACTTTTGTGAGTCATGTATATGACCCCGAACTTAGAACCTTAAATTTATTGATTATGCGCTTTGACTACGTTAACTTTGACTTGTAATACGCGCGAGGATTCGTTTGTTCAGTAAATGACCAAAACGGACACCTTATTAAATTGTTCATGTGTGTGTACCCTAATGTAGTACGTAAGTATAATAACCCTACCTCTACCCTAAGTGTTACATTTTGACCTTGAACTATTGACTCATATGCGCTCGGATTTTAGTGTACCGGTTTGTAACCCAAAATGGTCACTTTTGACAAAATTGTTCAAGCGTGTGTGTCTGTATATTAGTTCATTGATTATGACTAAGATGTTTAAAACAGATTTACAGGCTTGACGCCCAAAATGAGCATAAGAAATCACCCAAAGAAGTTTATGCGTGAATTTTATTATACAACTTTGTACAGTATCAACAGTTTTAATGTGTGTTTATGCACACTATGTGTGCGTGTGTGTGAGAGAGTGTATGCATGTATGTAAGCTGTGTGTGTCTACACTCTATGTGTGTGCAATATGTCTGTGTAATTTGTGCGTGTGTGTTAATATTGTGTGTGTACACGGCGTGTGGTTTTACTGTGTATGTAGGTTCACTTATGTGTGTGCCTGGATAATTTACAGTGTATATCTTCTTGGACCCAATCCCAGACTAAATTTCTTTTTCGTGTTAGCAGGGCGTGCGTGTTATTTTCCGAGAATAATGGAGAGCGAATGACCCAGGAAAAATCGTAAATAATCGAAATTTGGCTTGCCGCACGAGGCCGCCAAGAAGCGTATTTTTTGCTGAACGTACGTCAGTAAGCTCAGCAAAAAAAAAGAAATTTAGTCTAGGATTGGGTCCAAGAAGATATATGTTTTTAACAGACTATATGTATCATACAGACTATATCTTCGACACATTTATAATATGAATATTATATCTTCTTGATTTCGTGGTTGATTGAATTATAACAGTCATAGAACAGAGGCGGTCGGTTATAAAGACACATCCTTGATAACCTTGAATATCTTCATGCACATTAAACCAATAAAGTAGAAGACTTTTAGACGCTTTAAAATTGAAGAGCTCATATTTGTTGTCGTCGTCAATTTGAACAATCCATCCGGTCAGAAATAAATTTGTTGCCACTGATATATTGCGACTTCGAAAAATGAATATTTCCCATCTTTAGCATTTACAAATCCCTGAAAACATAACATGTCGTACCAATTCCCAAAACAGCTTTCGCGATGTCAGCGGGATGAAATGTATAATCGACTCTCGTTATAAGGTATCTTTACAAATCTTTCCGTGACCAATATTTTTCTTCTAGCAGACGAAAAATTGGGTTTTTGGGCCGTTAAGAGTTTCTAATTCTTACGCCACGGAACGTGGATGTCTTATTAGCATAGATACCAATTGGTAAAAACTTGCCAAAAACACATATACTAGGTAAGATGGTCGAAGTATAAGAATATTGGAACAACTAATACAAAACAAAATATACCTCTAAAACTGCTCAAAAATAAGAATACGCCGGAAAAATAATCTCAAAAATGCATATTATTCTGCAACAAGTGTCCTCTATGATTTGATTAAAGTTAAAAATAAAATCATTATTATAAGTGCGCAAAAAATCTAAAAATCTTGTAAACATCTTATACTTTGAACACATAATACGGAATTTCTTTCGCACTTCCGTTTAGCGAAGGTCGTTATTATTTTAATAGTTACTTATTTAATTAAATTATTATTATTATAATAAACGTGTGTTTAATGCATTTAGCTGTAAAAATTTATAAAACCCTTTGAAAATTTCTCTTCCAGTATCTTTTTCGTTAACCAGGAGATTGACGAGCTTGGAAATTCTTCTCACATCATTGACCGAATATAATCACAGTAAGTTAATTTCTCTGTTCGTCATATGCTAGAGCATTTAGTATTTGTAACAGTTATTATAATAGTGGAAATTGTTTCATAATTTCAATCCACGGAAGTTGGTTGTAGGAATGATATGATAATTATATTATGATCTACCCCATTGAATACAAACCGTTTAAAACGCCGACAGTGTCTCCAGAAAGTCTGTCCCCTTTGGAGACATAAAAAACCCATTTCTAACCCTGTCCTTAATTTTATGAATCACAGCTTCTGTCAGGCTCCGAAACGATGGACGAACTCGCAACGATTGAGTTGTATCATCAGAACATTCTCCAGCACCTTCGATAGTAAATTTCAAAAAAATCAAAAAATGAGTAATAATAAATTTCTTGTGCTTCGAAGTTACTACCAATCGTAGTCTACCATAACAACCTGTCAAAAAATTGCAGACAAAAATACATTACGGAGATGTGGAATTTTTTCGCGCGTCGCAATGCGGTATAGTGAGAAATACATTTTTTTAATGGACGGGTTTTACAGTAAAAAAATGGCACGCGCCTTATCAGTTTAAAATTAAAGATTTTAAGTAAACACAATGAAGCACGTTTGAAATTTTTCAATTATTTTTTAACTTTTCTCAAAGTGGTTTAATCGATTTCTTTGATTTGAGTATACCGAAAAATCACCATCGGGTTACCAGTGTTTTCTTTTTCTTTGTAAAATTTACAAATAAAATTTTATCTCACCAATTTTAACAACATATTTAAGAAATTGTCTTTTGACCTCGGTTTGCATAATATTGAAGAACAGCTGAGCTTTGAAAAAACCTTTAGTCTGTTAGATGCTCACACTATAAAAAAAAATTATGGTGGAAAATTCTTCAGATGTGGCCAAATCTGGATGGATCGAAATTTGGAAAGTCTGGAACATGTTGGAAATTACAACTTGTAATAGTCTAATTACACTTCATGATGACTTTTCAGCCAGTTTAGAGCAGGATTCGTCCAATTTTACTAAATTTACCACATACCTTGTGAAAATGTAGAATGCTTACCATATGTTTTCATCAGCTCAGGAGCATCAAATAATGATATTGTTGGACGATGTTTCAGCTTATTTCGCCGTATGTGCCGTGCAGATTTTTTGCTTCTTATGTGATCTTAACAAAAAAAAAATGAANTTTTCCCAAAGTGGTTTAAAATCGATTTCTTTGATTGAAGTATACCAAAAAATCATCATTGGTTCACCACTGTTTTCTTTTTCTTTGTAAAATTTACAATTTAAATTTTATCTCACCAATTTTAACAACATATATAAGGAAATTTTGACCTCGGTTTGCATAATATTGAACAACAGCTGAGCTTTTAAAAAAACCTTTAGCCCGTTAGATGCTCACACTATAGAAAAATATTATGGTGGAATATTCTTCAGATGTGGCCAAATCTGGATGGATCGAAATTTGGAAAGTCTGGAAAATAATGTTGTAAATTACAACTTGTAATAGTGTAAATACACTTCATGATGACTTTTCAGCCAGTTTAGAGCAGGATTCGTCCGATTTTACTAAATTTACCACATACCTTGTGCAAATGTAGAATGCTTACCATATGTTTTCATCAGTTCAGGAGTATCAAATAATGATATTGTTGGACGATGTTTCAGCTTATTTCGCCGTATGTGCCGTGCAGATTTTTTGCTTCTTATATGATCTTAACAAAAAAAAAATAAATCAAGTAGCTTATTTTTTCCAAAAAACGTCTTTCGGAGAAAAGTTCGTTTCGAGAAAACAGGAGAAGTTTTCCTACAAAAAAATCCAAGAAGAACTTTTTCTCCTAAACTAATATTAGTTTAGCTTGGTAATAAATTTTTCGATATTTTATCCGAAAAACGTTTTTTTGTACTTTCTTTAAAAACATCTGCATGAATTTCATCCGAAAAACGTATTATTTGCAACATTTTCGGCGTAAGACTGGACATCGTTTACAAGAATCAAACGGGTAAATTTTCGAAAAAAAAAATGCTAATGCAGTTTTGTTTAGCTTAAACGAATTAAATTTTGAGTAGTTATCAGCTTTTGCCCATCAGCTATATCAATTGGTAGTTAACTCTAGCGGGTCAAAGATGTTCAAAAAACCCGTATGGGACACTATATGATAGTCATCACACAAGACCGTAATGGGTAAAAAGTAGATACAATTTGGGGGGATACGGCAGTTTTTGTTTGGAAATCGGTTGTAGTTAACATATTAATTTATTGAAAAGAAAAAAACCGTGGTCGCGCGAGACCACGAAAAACGTGGACGAGTTAAAGGATAATTTTTTTTTGCAAATATTGTTTTACTGAGTACTCGAACATGACGAGTCCATATAGACTAATAAGAAAATTACCAGACGTCTCCAAAGTCATCTCAAGAAGTATTAGCCTTTGGACTCGATTATGTCCAAATGAGTTCAAATTTTCTGAGCTAGCTCAAAATACCTATTGTTAAATGCACGTCTATTTTCAGAATTATACGACTATTATTTTTATCGACTTCATTTCGTAACGATTTTGAGGTAGGGAGTCCCTACTAGGGACAGTATATCATTAAATCAATAATAGTTTTGTACTATGAAAAAGAATGTGTTCACGTTAATTATACGTGCGATTCTGGGGTTTGATCCAAGCCCTGAAAAACGATAATTGCATGCGGTCAATACATGTGGTAAGCATGAGACGCATCTTGTGGATTGTACGCCCTCGAAACGGATTAAATTAAATATACTTTCTGACAAAAAAAAAATAACTGAAATAGCTTGACATCTCACGGGGAGATGAACCAAATATCAATTCATTTTCCAGTCATTTTTTTGTACAGTTTCCTGTACTGTAACTCCAAAATTTCAAACTTACCGGATTTAATATTGTATCGACGATACAGTAACGATACTGTATCGTTCATTCCGGGAGAACTAAGACCAGTATTAACAAACGGTTTTTGGTATGGAACGAATAAAAATTAAAAGTTGCGCAATAATTTCGAGTTACGTAATCGCATCTTTTATCACTTACGTAATTTCAACCAAACGTCTACACAATGTACCTTTATCTTGATTATTGCTGTTTTATTCGAAGAAAAAAAAATAAATTTCTTTTTAGAACGCGCTGCAGATATTTCCGGAATTTCATTTTCCATATATACATTAACGATTTTCCTATAATATAGGCTATATTTAGAGTTTTACGTGAGCGACGCACGCGCAAAATAAAATATTTCTTGTTTGAAGACTCTAGCTCCTATTTTTTAAGACGTTGATTGGTCTGCATCTGTCACGTGTCGGAAACAAGCCAATGACAAGTGAAGTACACATTACTAGAGTAATTGGATCATGGATTATAAATTGTAGCCTTTTGAGATTTATTCAACCAATTTTTAACCTTTGGGATATTTTACTTGTATATTTTGGTTACCAAACACGGTCTGAAAAGGGGGTACGAGATGGATGTTTTTAACTCTCTTTCACATTTTAACTCCCTCTAACCGATCAGGTAGTTTACTACCAAATCGACTTTCATCGTTAATAACAGCCATACGGATCGAGGTTTTGAAAAACGGAAAACAGTACAGAATTTTTCCAGCAAATCTACGTAAATATAACAAATGTTCGAGTTTATTTTATATTTTAGTGTTATAGAAAATTTGACATGAAACGCACCAGTTTTGATAAAAAATCTTAACTTTTTTACTTTCGTCCTCTGTTACACCTAATTGAACAAAATTTTTTGACGAGAGAGACAAAAATCTACCAAAAAAAAACGAAACTACTTGTTTTGCACGTGTTTCCAACTATTTTTGTTTTTCTAATGTTTGAGAAATTTGGATTAGAAGCATATCCATTTTTACGAAAATTGGGACAAAAATTTGTTTGTTTTGTCTTTAGTTTGCTAGTACAGCAAAGCGGACACTTTGTTTTCACAAATGATAAAAAAATATGAATGTTCCAACGAAATTCAATTCATTACAGTCCCTACCCCNATTTACCACATACCTTGTGAAAATGTAGAATGCTTACCATATGTTTTCATCAGCTCAGGAGCATCAAATAATGATATTGTTGGACGATGTTTCAGCTTATTTCGCCGTATGTGCCGTGCAGATTTTTTGCTTCTTATATGATCTTAACAAAAAAAAATGAATCAAGTAGCTTATTTTTTTCAAGAAAACGTCTTTCGGAGAAAAATTCGTTTCAAGAAAACAGGGAAAGTTTTCTTAGAAAAAATTCCAAAAAGAACTTTTTCTCCTAAACTAATATTAGTTTAGTTTGCTAATGAGTCGCGGTATGAGGTGTCGCGTCGAGTGCACACCGACCACTTCGAAAAACGTCGTGTTGTGTGCACATCGTCGCGTTGTGAAGCGTCGCGCTGTGAACACATCTACTGTATACATAATTATGTAACACTGGTTTTTTTGGGTTTATGTTTGAATTTTTTGACTGTCATTTTCTATTGGGTAATGTTCGGGAACTTATAGTACTCTCAGAGTCTGGTAGTACAGAGTCTGAGAGTCAGACAAACCTTTTTGTAAATTGCTTGAAAAAACGTGAGTCTCGAATTTTTGAAATTTCTGTCGTTTTCAAACATAACTACAAATTAGGAAACTACATATTAGAATTTATAAACATTGAATACATTTATGAAATATATTCATTATCAAACTTTGAACAATATTCATAATATGGTATCAAAAATCGTAACGATTTTGAGTCACCAGACTACGGGAAAAATTGTAACCATTTTGAATGATGACATCATTTCGTAACGACTTCGAGGTAGGGACTGTATATCATTAAATCAATAATGGTTTTGTCTTATTCAAAAAAGAATGTGTTCACGTAAATTATACGTGCGATTCTGGGGTTTGATCCAAGCCCTGAAAAACGATAATTGCATGCGGTCAATACGTGTGGTAAGCATGAGACGCATCTTGTGGATTGTACGCCCTCGAAACGGATTAAATTAAATATACTTTCTGACAGAAAATAAGCTGAAATAGCCTGACATCTCACGGCGAGATAAACCAAATATCAATTCATTTTTCCAGTAATTTTTTTATACAGTTTCCTGTACTGTAACTCCAAAATTTCAAACTTACTGGAATTAATCTTGTATCGTTCATTCCGGGATAACTAAGACCAGTATTGACAAACGGTTTTTGGTATGGAACGGGCAAAAATGAAAAATTCAATCTATAGGTTTAAGGGGATCGTATAATCTATAAATGGGGTTAAATTTCAAATTCATCGGACAGGGACGGTAGACGCCGGGTCGAAAGTATTTTAACTCATTCCGAATATAATGTCGAAAAATCCTTAAAATTGAAATTTGATCCTTTATTTGGCGAAAAAAGAGTTAAATTACAAAATCGTTCATGAAATTGTCTACGTTTTTTTGTAGTGTTTTTGACAGTACACAAGGGGCGCTGTTATGTTTCAGTTTTTTTCCCGCCCGTGTTGTTATGTTTCACTTTTTTGAGAAAATTTTTTCCCCAAATACATATGTTTATATGTTAAGCCATACGCCGTTATCTTTCACTTTTTCCCGCTCGGGCCATTATATTTTACAATTTTTCGAATTTTTTTGTAAAACATAACGGCGCACCCTGTGTAATTTGAAACCGACATTTTCAAACATTTTTAAGAATAAAACAAGATCTTGATAATCAGAAGCATAGCAACAAATTATCTACAATAAAAAACTTTTCTAACAATGGTTTTATACGTAATTCAATAATTAAGTAATCACTAATTTATTTTATCCTTAATTTTGTAAATTGAAAAACACGTATTGCGCAATATTTTCGAGTTACGTAATCGCATCTTTTATCACCTACGTAATTTCAACCAAACCTCTACACAAATTGTACACTATGTACTTTTATCTTGATTATTGCTGTTTTATTTGAAGAAAAAAAAAATTATTTTTAGAACGCCCTGCAGATATTTCCGGAATTTCATTTTCCATATATACATTTACGACTTTCCTATAATACAGGCTATATTTAGAGTTTTACGTGAGCGACGCACACGCATAATAAAATATTTCTCGTTTGAAGACTCTAGCTCCTATTTTTCAAGACGTTGATTGGTCTGCATCTGTCACGTGTCGGAAACAAGCCAATGGCCAGTAAAGTACAGATTACTAGAGTAATTGGATCATATAAATTGTAGAATTATTCAACCAATTTTTAACCTTTGGGATATTTTACTTGTATATTTTGTTTTTTTTTTTTGGTTACCAAATACGGTCTGAAAAGGGGGTACGAGATGTATGTTTTTCCGCAATTTAATTTTTCATATACATTTACGACTTTCCAGTTTTGCAATTGGCGTTTCCGAAAAACATGAACAACAAGGGAGTCATGTACCACTAGGCAGTCCTGCACAACATTGAACACAACGCTTTTAAGGTTAACTGGTTTATTAAAAACTTTTTGTGTTTAATGTTAGGATTCAGCTCGCAATATACACGACTGGAAAGTCGTTTGATCGGGCTGAAAAACGTGCACAACTAGGCAGTCTCGTCATATTTCCCGAAAAAGTGCACAACTGGAAAATCGGGACTCTATTTACTAATTTTTGAATTTTACAAATGTTCTTTCATTCAATCCACTTTGGTTTGTCTTCAAGAAAAAACTCAATTATTTCTAATATACATAGAACGTAATTTTGAGGTCGCAACTTGCCTTCCGTTTTAGGCCCCTTTTGGCACCTTCAAAATTCTAGAATGCCTTACAGACATTCCAGAAGTTCATTTTTTGACATTTTCTTACTGACTTTTCGCACTTAAACCACATTTCGACCCTTTTGAGTCTTTTTTTGGACTTTTGTTCTACGCCGACTGAGCCAATGTTGGGCCGTTTTTTTCAATTTACATTTATTCACCCAACCAAAAATATTCATCAGCATTAAGTTAATGCCATTAACTAATATTTAAATTATGTTAAATAGCTGTTCTGAAACAGTCCGATTCCGACTTTTATATATTTTCTCAAAAACTCTAAAACATAATTGCTCGATTTGGCCAAGATTTTGGGTCAAATCATCTGTCTGTAATTCACCAGTTTTCTCACCTCCTGTGCAACTTCTAAACGGACTTTCAAAAGAGATTAATGACAAATTTCCTCTTGATTTTTGCGCTCTTTTGTGCTCTGCATATTGAAGTTCTTTTTCCGGCATAGCGTGCGAAAAACGGATACAAATTGTATATGTCTACCAAAATTCTCTATTGTGGCTATTAACAGTTAGGTAAAGAAAAAAAAATCAAACTTGATAATATGTAAACAGTATAATTATAAAGTATAGTTTATGTTTTCATTTTTTAGTGATCGCTAATTTGGATTCTTGGGTTGGGATTAACCGCTAAGGGTGGCAGAAGAGTTTCCACGCCAGCGCTATCGTGTCGCCCGAATCAACCAACGCACGCTTTCTTGTATTCTAACTTCATATTCAAATTCCTACGCGATCTGTAAAATATTTAGCACTCTTCTTTGCAGAAAAAACTCAAAAATGATAATAAAGTACAAAAGTGATTTTTTTAATCAGTCATATTATTTATATGACATATGGGGACCATGTGAAATTGGGCCAAAATTGACTAGTTCAACAGTTGAACTTCAACTCCGGAAATATGACTAATCTAGAGTAAAAATTCGTCCGATGCGACTAATAAAAAAACCATTTAAAGCCAGATTTTCCGGTAAATACGAAAAACGAATTCTATTTTACCGGTAATTTGGCGGTAATAATTGACCTCCATCACTCTCCATCGGGTATTTGATATAGCTGCATATCATTGCAGAAATAATTTAAAAAATGAAAAATACTTTCGGGAAAAAAATTTAATTAATAGTTGAAAATTCGGTTAACTCCCAAGGGAAGTGTGTGCATATATGCACATGACTTGTTGTTTTGTCGATTTAAGGCATATGTAGGCCCCGTAGGTAAAAACAGATATTGTTGACTCCCTCAATATAACACTGCGGGCACATATTTTCCCTGGCTGATTAATTGTAACACAGTAAGCGTATCAATCTATACATATTTTTTTTTTGTTCCCATTAACGGATTGTTAACGACGAACTGTTAATTTTGATACAAATACGAAAACCTAACCATTTCTTTGTGAATTATTTTACTGTTTGAATTAACCAGTGTTAGGTGAAGTTCATGGCAATAAATAAAGGTTCACCTGGTGAACCTTTATTTATTGCCATGAAAATTATTAATTAACTTTTTTCTATTATTTTACCAAATTCAAATACGTATCTTAATACACGTATCTTAATTGGTTGACTGCAATGAAATACAAATTTTATTAATTTTTTCATCGTAAGAAATTCAAAATCCTCATTTTTAGCAAAATATTGTTTATTCTGTATAATATAGGCTATACTTAGAGTTTTACGTGAACGACGCACACTCAAAATAAAATATTTCTTGTTTGAAGACTCTATCTCCTATTTTTCAAGATGTTGATTGGTCTGCATCTCTCACGTGAAGGAAACAAACCAATGGCCAGTTAAGTGGCCAGTGACACACTACTAGAGTAATTGAATCATGGATTATGAATTGTAGCCTTTTGAGAATTAGTCAACCAATTTTTAACATGTTGAATATTTTATTTGCATATTTTGGTTAATTTTGCTTAGCAAACACGGTCTTAAAAGGGGATACGAGATGTATGTTTTTTTAACTCTCTTTCACATTTTAATTGAATTTATTTTCTGTAGTGAACTTTGAATTGTAACAATTTTCCATAGTCAATACTAAAAACTTGTTACTAGTATTAACGTTGGCCGTTCATATTTGAGAATACTCGTTCCTTCAAGTATCACGTATTTTAATTTTTAACTCAAATGCCAGTGGTATTTTTGCACGTTGAAATTGTCATATTGGCCGCTTTGGACTGGCTTAATCGAACGCAATCCACTTCAAATGCTCGATTTTCCACGTAGACCAGTTTTTTTAATTTAAATTATCCGTTTTTTTCTCAGTTCAATTTTAGTCTCCTTTCAACTGAAAAATTTATAATTTGTTCTACTGTATGACCACCGATATTTTTATTTCGATAAAAAATGCACATTTAACTCTTGTGCAAATGGCACCATTTGGGTTACGAATCAAAATCAAACTTAATCATACCATATTGTGAAGATGAACTTTACATCGCAGAATAGTTAGAGGGTTCTGGAATGGGTTAAAAAGCAAGAAAAATCATATACTTAAAAAATCTGTAAGTTTATGTACAAAGCCTAATCCGGGATAAGTAATCCCATGAGAGACGTTTTCAGTGCTCGAAAACATCTGTTAAAGGACAAACGTTTGTCAAGCGATCAGCGTTCCTCGTGGGAGTAAATTTAGGACCAATTTGTATTTAACTGGCTCATTTTCCTTAAAAAATGTTTGTATACCTTATTACATGCAGTTCGTTAAGAATATAGACAACTTGTATAAAAGTTACATGTGAATCAACGAAGATGGAGAGGAAGAGAGTAATAATATAATCTCATTGATATCAACATTCCTCTGATAAGACATGGTACATAGGCTGTTTGNTATACTTAGAGTTTTACGTGAACGACGCACACTCAAAATAAAATATTTCTTGTTTGAAGACTCTATCTCCTATTTTTCAAGATGTTGATTGGTCTGCATCTCTCACGTGAAGGAAACAAACCAATGGCCAGTTAAGTGGCCAGTGACACACTACTAGAGTAATTGAATCATGGATTATGAATTGTAGCCTTTTGAGAATTAGTCAACCAATTTTTAACATGTTGAATATTTTATTTGGATATTTTGGTTAGCAAACACGGTCTTAAAAGGGGATACGAGATGTATGTTTTTAACTCTCTTTCACATTTTAAGTGAATTTATTTTCTGGAGTGAACTTTGAAATGTAACAGTTTTCCGTAGTCAATACTACAGTTTTAGCCTCATGAAAATCGGCCGAGCTTTTCTAGTATTCCGTGTCGGCATATTTTAAGATGATATAAAGACCAATTTTCCCTTTTTATTTTGAACTACCGGCCGAGTTTCATGATATTCTTTACGTATAGGCGTATTTATAAACAGGGGAGAAAAGAGTGGTACCATATTTCAAAATAAAAAGGGAAAATTGGTATTTATATCATCTTAAAATATGCCGACACGGAATACTAGAAACGCTCGGCCGATTTTCATGAGGCTAAACCTGTAAAAACTTGTTACTACTGGTTTAGTCTCATGAAAATCGGCTGCGCGTTTCTAGTATACCGTGTCGGCCTATTTTAAAATAATATTGGCCAATAGGAGCATCCCATTGCAAGAAAAAAGAAAAAATTGCTCTATTCTAGAAACGCTCAGCCGATTTTCATGAGGCTAAACCTGTAGTATTAACGTTGGCCGTTCATATTTGAGAATACTCGTTCCTTCAAGTATCACGTATTTTAATTTTTAACTCAAATGTCAGTGGTATTTTTGCACGTTGAAATTGTCATATTGGCCGCTTTGGACTGGCTTAATCGAACGCAATCCACTTCAAATGCTCGATTTTCCACGTAGACCAGTTTTTTAATTTAAATTATCCGTTTTTTTACTCAGTTCAATTTTAGTCTCCTTTCAACTGAGAAATTTTAAATTTGTTATACTGTATGACATATTTTCACTTCGATAAAAAATTCACATTTAAACTTTTGTGCTAATGGCACCATTTGGATTACGAATCAAAATCAAACTAATCATACCATATTGTAAAGATAAACTTTACATCAAAGAATAGCTAGAGGGTTCTGGAATGTGTTGAAAAGCAAGAAAAATCATATACTTAAAAAATCTGTAAATTTTTAAGTGTTGAAGTTTATGTACAAAGCCTAATCAGAGATTAGTAATCCCATCACTTATGGGCCATAACTTATGGCCCATAAGGGACGTTTTCAGTTCTTGAAAACATCTGTTAAAGAATAAACGTCCGTCAAGGGATCAGCGTTCCTCGTGGGGGTGAATTTAGTTCCAATTTATATTAAAATGGCTCATTTAACTTTAAATGTTCATTTTATATCTTTTACATGATTTATGTCAGTTTCGTATTCGACGTCCGTTACCGGAGTGTCCCTTATGGGATGTGTGTCCCTTAAGGGACTGTATCTTATTTAATGTTTTTTTCTGTCCTTGAAAACTATGAATTCGTTTAGAATGCTTAAAGTATGTTACTGTATGTATTAAACACGAAAAGTTTAAAAATTAATTAAAAAATAAAACCTTATTTCAAAATATGATTTATAGACTACGTATTACGAATGCATATTAGAATAGAATATCGGGGAATGTTTGGACTCTTGTCTTTTAAGCGTTACTGTTTGAGAATCAATTTCGAGTGAAGTTCCGTTTTTCTGGGCAATATTTAGCTCTTTTTAATACTTATTTCATCGGAAATAGGTGCTAGTTGATATTCGTCGGAATATCTTTCTTTGAAAAATATAAGTGAAAAATGAAGAACGTAATCGGAAGTGTTGAAAGTGAGAGTAATATTAGGCAGTTAATAATTTTGCTAAAATTTGGTTATCATGTTCAGTAATTTTTGTGGTGTATTTTATTATACCTGTTAGAGCAAGACAACAAAAAATATATATAAAATGGTGCTTTGCGATAACAAATCCTCCTTGGATATACAGTCCTTAACCATTTATCGGACGTTTTCGGTTCTTGAAAATAGCGTCCGATAAATGAGCATCGTCACAAAAGACGTCATTTTTTTATTTGAATTTTGGCCAAAAAAGCGTCCGATAAATGAGTAAGCGTCCGATAAATGAGTAAGCGTCCGATAAATGAGCGTCCGATAAATGGTTAAGGACTGTAATTGTTTTTACATAACTTCCACATTTCATAGGTTCACGGTTTAACTCATCTTGATTTTTTCATTTTGAATTTTTTTTCTCATTTACTAGTGTTCAAACAGACTCATTAGAAATGCACTTTAGAGTCGAAAAGCGCGAATAATGACATGGAGTGTAAACAGTCATCACGACGCTATAATGGAAATTAAGCGCTCTAAGGATAATCTAAAACTTTATAGTTACGTTAAAAACTTGCACTCATGCAGCTGCAAATGACAACCACTCTAAATTAAAAAAATCTGGATAACTTTAAAAGTGATGTTTGAGGATTTTTTTATATAAAAGTATTGATTCTATTACAAAGTATTGTTCGTCGTCTTATCAAGTATGCTCTCGACCGAATTGTTTAGGAACTCTTGGAGTTAAAGTCTCTAAATACTTATAAATGCATATACTGACCGTCATAGGCTATGAAAATCTGACTCATAACTCTTATATATTATCTAATTTTTTTGAGAATACCGAGCACCTATTTTTACCACTAGGGTGAAGGGTAATTTCGCGACCAAAAACCAGTTTATGAGTACTTTCGCGACCACACATTTGGTCGCGAATCGTTGGTCAAAATTTGGTTTCGCGACCATTTTTTCAACCTCACACAAAAACGTCATTTCGCGACCAGAAGTTTTGAACACGAATTCGCGACCAAACCATGTGGTCGCGAAACTACCTAAAATACAACTTCTTTCGCGACCAAAAATAGTCGCGAAAGTACCCCACTCCGGGTGAAGACCACCGGTACAGCTATTTTAAAATAGAAAGAATTATTTTTCCACATAAATTTCTCATAACTTTACGACTGCTAAAATTTTACATGACTTTTTCGACCTTAAACCGCGCACTTCGTAATGCTGAGGAACCGCACTGTGATAGCACATGACACATGTGGGAATACGCAATAAAAACGCTCGGCATTTTTTTACATACGGCATTTTGTAATACTACCCCGAATCATGGTTTTATAAAACCATGATTCGGGGTATACATATGCATTTGAATAATTTGTGAATAAGTGGCAAAAATGTCTTTTTATTGATACATAAAAATTCTGTGTCTTAAGTTAAATCGCATATTTTTTTTATTTGTCAAGTAAAAACTAATATAAACCAAGGTAATGATTTTCATAAACAAGCTGGCGGTCCTAGCTAGTTGTACCCGTTTATTTTATTCTAATTTGTGGAAGATACAGTCGTGCATATTGTGTGTTTTTACTGTATTTCCGTTAACCGTAATATTTGAATATTGCCTAAGATCCAACCAAAATTATCCGCCATGTTGTGAAAGCATTTCCATCTAAAAAAAGGAAAACACTCAATTAACCGAAAAACCCAACAAAACAAATTATGTTACAAAAAATTTGGTCACGATTTTGTCAGTAGTTCGGAGAGATAAAAAAAAACGCGCGATTTGATAACGAGGATGACGGGCGAAAAAACGCCTGCCAAATTGACAACGAACGATGAATTGGCCCGTTGAGAATTTGCTGTGAAATTTCTGTGGTTCGGGAATTTATTTTTTGGTTTATTATTATTTTTGTATTACGTCTGAACAGCGATAAATTTGGTAGAGAAAGTTGTGGGTAGTTTATTTACTCATTTTGTTTCT